>CM069768.1:1007500-1080000 GCA_036169595.1 Dictyostelium firmibasis
TAATTATTGAATGTAAAGTAATGTTAGATTATAATGGACAAAGTAAATTTGCAGGGTTTGTTAGATTTTCTAGTGAATTAGATGCATCCAAAGCAATCGAAGCAATGAATGGTGTTAGAATTAGTAAAGAGAGTGGTTACCCATTAGTTGTAAAATATGCAGATACAGAACAACAAAAAATAAGTAGAAAACAAAGAAAAATGCAAACTATATATCAAGAGAAAATTATAGCACCACCAATATTTCCACCACAATTTTTACAAACTACAGTTTTGCCACAAGGCAGTAATAAAATTTCAAATATAGTTGGTTTTGATCAACTTGATAAACTGGACCATCATCATAATCATCAACAACAAAAACAATCACACCATATTTTAAACGATCAACAACAACAACAACAACAACAACAACAACAACAACAACAACAACAACAACAACAACAACAACAACAACAGCAACAACAACAACAAGAAAATCAACAAGTTTTAATCGACCATTCTCAACAGCATCATCATTTAATAAATACACAAAATTATTATTCTAACTATGTGGATTATATGTATTTGTCATATCCAGACTATCAAAACCCTACCCATCATCAATATTATACCACTCAACAAATATATCATCAACCTATTTATTATCCTAATACCAATTATTATACTGATATTCATCATCAAATTCATCCGCAACAGCAACAACAACAGCAACATATTCAATCACAGTCACAACAACTACAACAACATTTTTCACAACACCAACTATCTCAACAGCAGCAACAACAACAACAACAACAACATACTTCAGATATTGATGTACCTAATCAATCAATAAGAACTAGTGGTGGAATAAATAAAAATATTTCAAAAAAAAAGAAAAAGAAACAACAACAACAACAACAACAACAACAACAACAACAACAACAACAACAACAACAACAACAACAGCAACAACAAAATATACAAAATTCAATACAATTTGTATCATCCAATACACCATTAAATACATCATCTTCTTCTACTGTAACATCTTTTGGATCACCATCTAATACTTCTATACCCTCACCAACCTCTGAGTCTATATCACCAATACCATATAGCAAAAATGCCAATAATAACAATAATGGAATTATAAGTTCGCAACAAACATCTTCAAATAAAAGAAATAAAATTAAAAATTGTAATATAAATGAAGCAAATAAAAATCTTTCGAAATTAAATATTAATAATAGGACGACGACGACGACGACGGCGACAACAACAGCATCAATTCCAACAATGACAACGACAAGGTCAACGATGACTACTAATACGATAACAAACTCAGCAATACCAATCACTTCTGATACCCTTTTGAATGATGGTTCACCACAAACAAATTTAGAGTGTTTAAATCCATTATCAACATCTTCATCATCAATTTCTAGTAATAATGGTGGTAGGAATCATACAAATGATACAAATTTATTTGTATTTCATTTACCACCTTTTGTTGATGATACTTATTTATTTCAACTATTTTCCCAATTTGGTAAATTACAATCAGTCAGAGTTATCACTGATAAAGATACTGGCGAAAATAAAGGCTATGGTTTCGTTAAATTTTATCAAAGTGATGAAGCTTTGAAGTGCCAAAAAGAAATGAATGGGTTTAGAATAGGTTCAAAGTAAATATTACTATTATTATTATTAATTTTTTTTTTTTTTTTTATTTTCTTACTGATGGTTTTTTTTTTTTTTTTTTTTTTTTTTTTTTCTATAGATTCTTAAAAGTAAAGTTAAAAAATGAAAAAGAAAGTATAAATCCCAGAAAACCATCAGAACAACCACTAGAACAAGAACAAGAACAACAAACTTTTAATTTACCTGAAAATAATATTGATGGGAATGGAAATGGATCTGGAAATTTTGCTTGAGATCGAAATAAATTTAGAAAAATTTCAAAAAAAAAAAAAAAAAAAAAAATTTTCAAGTAATTTATTTTTAAATTTCATTTTTTTTTCAATTTTTTTTTATTTTTTTTTCACACACAAAAATATCGGTAATCAGGCGGTTTATGAGCAAATATTTATTTAATTATTTTTTTATTTTATTTTTCTCAATGAGACTTTATAGGTGACCGAAAAATTTAACAAAAAAAAAAAAAACATGATAAAAAGATATATTAACAAATTAATTTTTAACTTTTTTTATTATTTTTGATTTTTGATTTTTTTATTTTTAGAGTTTGTTTATTACTATTTTATTTGTTTAAATTCTATATAATGTACAATGTGTAAGTTGATAATATTTATAACACAGAACATCCATTTCCTTTGAGTGGTTTAGTCCATTCGTTTTCACCTGACCAACCTGGGATAAATGGATCACTTGTTTTGGTACAATAATCTTGTAAACTATTTTTATTTGAGAAAGAGAGTGAAAAAAAAAAAAATTTTTAAAAAAAAAATAATAATAAAAGTATTGTATTAAGTAAATAAAATTTATAATAATTAAAGAAAAGAGATATTAGATTAGAATTTTTATTTATTTTAATTTTTTAAAATTTTTTAAAGTTATTATTTTTTTATTTACCTTTCACAGGCTTCAGAAACTTTTAAGATAGTAGTTGATTTTTCTAATTGAGCTTTTAAGGTTTCATTTTCTTTTAAAACTTTTTTTAATTGTGATTCGGACATTGTTTAAAATTATTTAATTAATAAAGAAAAAAATTTAATAAAAAAAATGTATGTATGATTTAAATTAAATAATTTATATGGGTTTTGGAGTGCGTGTGATTTTATGTGTACAAAGTTGCGTTTGAAAAAAAAAAAAAAAAAAAAAAATTTAAAAAAAAAAAAATTTAAAAAAAAATGAAAAAAAAAAAAAAATGAAAAAAAAAAAAAAAATAAAAAAAAAAAAATAAAAAAAATAAAAATAAACCATTTTTGAAGGAGTTAAAAAAAAATCACCTCAAAAAAATCATTTTATTTTTCACACAAAAAAAAAAAAAAAAAAAAAAAAAAAAAATGAAACAATCAAACTTTTTATATGTGATTTTTAAATTTACTACAGTGGTTTTCTTTTCTTTTCTTTTTTTTTTTTTTTTTTTTCTTTTCTTTTAATTTCTTTTTTTTTTTTTTTTTTTATTTTTTTTTTTTTTTTTTTTTTTTTTGTTGTATGGCTTTCAATCAAGGAAATTCAAATAAAAACAAAAAAAAAATTATAATTATTTTTAACTTTAATTAATTAAGGACTAAATGATCTTTAATTTTTTCATATATTTTTTTATTATTATTTTTGTTATTACTATTTTATTAAATAATTATAAAACAGTTGGGGGAAGTTTTTAAATCGAACTTGAGAGTCGAATCATGATATTCTAAAAATAGAACCTTTAACCCGCCTTTTTTTCAAAAAAAAATAAAATAAAAAAATGAAAAAAAAATAAATAATTAAAATATAAAAAATAAATAATTAAAAAATAATAAATAATTAAAATATAAAAAAAAATATATCTCTACTTAAAATAGAGATATCAAAAAAAAAAAAACAAAAAATTGTCGCCTTGAGAAGAAAAACAAAAAATTATAGGTTTGATTTATAATATAAAAAAAAAAAAAAAAAAAAAGAAAAAAAAAAAAAAAAATAATTTTAACAACTTTTATGATAAAATTTTTTAAAAAAAAGTTTTTTTTTCTTTTTTTTTTTTTATTTTTTTTTTTTTTTTTTTGCATTTTCGTTCAGAGTCTCTTGTATTATAATAAAAATAATAATAATAGTAGATAACCTTATATTCCCCTGCTATTTTACATATCCAAATAAAACACATATTAAGTAAATCTAAATCTCCAACCAGATTTATAATATATATCTTTTTTTTACATATATATTTTTTTTTTCAAATTTTAAAAATTTTTCAGATTCGTCCAAAAAAAAAAAAAAAAAAAAAAAAAAAAAAAAAAAAAAAACCACAAACATACAAACAAAAAATAACACACATAGTACCTCATTTTTTTTTATTAAACATAAGTCAAAATTCATGTGTCATAACTATTTAGAAGGATAATACCATTTTTAATTATATTAGTGTGTGGTATCATAATAATTATAAAAAAAATAAAAAAAAAATGGAGTCCAACAATTTCTCAACACCAAAACAACCAACAGTAAATTCAACGATTGGTAGTCAATTAAGGTCAAGATCAAATTCATCACCATCAACATCATCAATATCGACACCAAGAAATTCTACCATATCATCAACATCATCATCATCATCTATAACTAAGGGATCATTAGTATTCTCAACGATGGAGAATGCAAAGAAAACTTTGAATATGGATTCATCATCGACACCAATGTCGCAATCATCAAAGAAAAGATTATCAATGAATACATCACTACTACCACCATCATCAATTCCCCTACCACCATCACAACAATTAAGTGCAAAAAAGGATCCATCAAAACGTCATTCAACCTCTGTCATATCAACATCTACGACTTCATCACTTGGTTCAAGACCATCAACTCCTCAACCATATCAAAACACCACAAATACAACCACAAACAATAATAATAATAATAATAGTAATAATAATAATAATAGTATTTCATCAATGCTAGAGAGTAATAATTCTGAAATTTTAAGTCAAAATCAAAAAGTTACATTTTCAACATCAAATAATACAGCATTTAGTAATTTATCATCATCAACAACAACTACTATTAATAATAATAATAATAATAATAATAATAACCCACTTAGTAATAGTGGTGGTAGTAATCATCACTTAGCAAACTCAAACTCATCAACATCTACACCTTCACCAACAATGTTTATTTCTACAACTTCACCACCACCAGAATTGTCATTAATGGAGGGATTTAACCAACAACAACATAATCATATTAATAATCAAAGCACTACTACTACTACTACAACAACTACAACTAATAATACTTTAAATACAAGTAATGGTATTAATAGTAATTTATCACCAAATTCACATTCTAATAATAGTCACTTAAATATAAATAGATCATCATCACCATCACCAACACCATCATCAACATCATCATCATCATCAATTAGTGGTAGAAGAACACCAATTCAAAATTTGAATTCTGGTGGTAATACAACACCAAAAACACAACCATTATTTACCGATAGAGAAGAGAGTATTCAAGCAGTATGTAGATTTAGACCAGAGACAGCAGCTGAACAAACATTGGGCCCATCAGAGAAACAATTGACAATTGGTGCAGATCAAACAACTATTCATATTACACCAACCTCTTCATCATCTAATTCAATGGCACAAGCATTTAAATTCTCAAAAGTTTATCAACCAAATACTTCTCAAGAATTATTTTATAGTGAAGTTGGTAGACCATTAATTGATAATATTATCAATGGTTATAATGTTGGTATTATAGCATATGGTCAAACTGGCGCAGGTAAAACTTATACATTGGGATTCTCTGGTGGAGAAGGTAATGATTCATATAATTCCTACAATAATAGATCTGAACTCTATAGTAATAGTCATTATCTATATGGAAATCAACACCAACAACAGCAACAACCATCGTCATGGGGTATTATGCCAAGAATTATGAAAGATTTATTCATTAAACAAGATGAACAACAATCGATGAATTCACCACAACGTATTAAATTCACAACAAAGATATCATATTTAGAGGTTTATAAGGAGAAGGTTTATGATCTTTTATCAGAGGGCGGTGTAAATGATTTGGAGATTAGAATGGCCGATGGTGGATTTGTAGTACCTGATGCGGTTCAATCACCTATTCAAAGTTTTAATGATTTCCTTACACATTTACAATACATTGAAAAGAATAGAAAGATAGCAGAGACAAAAAAGAATATAGCAAGCAGTAGAAGTCATGCAATTTTTATGGTATCATTATTGAAAGAGGATTTAGAGAATAAAATGACCGTTACATCATTATTGTATTTAGTTGATTTAGCAGGCTCTGAGAGTGCATCTAAAATTGATGGTACAACCTCAAAGATTGAAGAGACCAAATCCATCAATAAATCATTATATGCATTGGGTGGTGTAATTGAAGATATGTCAAAGAATTCCAAACATGTTAGATATAGGGATAGCAAATTAACTCAATTGTTACAGCAATGTTTTGGTGGTAATTCAAAGACATGTTTAATTTTGAATTGTTCAAGCTCAAATCATGAGTCTGTCATTAGGGAAACTATTCAATCATTGAATTTCGGGCAACGTGCTCAATCCGTTAAAAATAAGCCATTACAAAATGTAGAGGAATCTCATTCAGAGTTGAAAATGAAATTACGTGAACTCAATAAAGAGATTGAATTCTACAAGAAATTCATTGAGAAAAATACAAATAGTATTGGTGTCATTGCACCATCATCGGTGGCATCATTCATTATACAACTACAAAATTCCTGTGAGGAAATGAAAAGAAAGAATGAACTACTACAAGAGGATTTTGAAAATCTAGAAGAGGAGATAGCATTAAGAGATGAACATATCAGTAATTTCGCTGATTTCTTTAATCAAAATAAAGATAATGTTTCACGTATATCAATTCTCCAATCAGAATTGGACCAATCAAAACAAATAAATCAAGAACAACTTCAAAAGATTGATCAGTACTCTCAAAAGTATCAACTTACCAATGAAGAACTTCAAAAATCATTTGTTCATCGTCAACAATTAATTAATGATTTACAAGAATCTAATGAAAGAACTAAAGATTTAGAATTGAAATTAAGAGACGCTCAATTGAATTCAAAATCACAATCTGATGAAACTCGTCTAAAGTTAACTAAAACTTTGGAGGAGTTAACCGATAGGGAACAAAGATTAAATACATTGGAATCAAATAAACAAAAATGGAAAACAAAATCTAATGAACTTTTACGTCAATCTAAAGAACTTCAAGAACGTTTAAATATTTTACAAAGTCCTTCAACTGATCCAATCAATGAAGAGTCATTAGAGGAGATTAAAAAACTAAAATTAAATATATCCTCACTTACAAATCAATATACAGAACGTGAGAAATTCCTTCAAAAAGAAATTGATTTAGCGAGATCAAAAAATACTGAACAAACTTTAATTTTAAAAAATTTAAAAAATCAAATAGATACACTAACAAATAAATTGGAAATTCAATTCCCAACAATTGTAAATACTCAACAACACCTACTTCAACAATCAACTTCTTCTTCAATCGAAAGTAACCTCATTATATCAATGACAACAATCGAGAATTTATTCGAAAAAATCTGTAAAAATCAAGAGCAAACAAACACAATCATTAGCACAAACGTTGAATCAATCATGGGTAAATTGGTTGAAATTGATGAAAACGAAGAATTTATTAGAAAAGAAAAAGATAGAGAGAGGGAAAGATCTGAAAATCTTAAAAATACTTTAGAAGATGCTCAATCAAACTTTTTAAAACAACAAGAAGAAATTAAACAATTCATTGAAACTCAATTAAAAAATAAAAACTATAATAATAATAATAGTAATATTAGAAATAATAATAATAATAGTAATAATGGCAAATTAAAAAATTCAAAGAAAGTTAATAATAATATTGGAAGCAATATTTGTATAGTAAGTAATTTTATTTTTTAAAAAGTTAATAGAAATAAAATTACTAATTTCTTTTTTTTTTTTTTTTTCAAAAATAGAATATTTTATTCTTTTTAATAATTTTAGTAATTTTATTCTTTTTAATGGTTGGGGTTGGTATAACAATTCAAAATCAAGATTATAACTCTCAGCACAGAAGTTCTTATTTTTTTAAAACCACCTGAAAATAAATAAATAAATAAATAGGCATAAAAAAAAAATAAAATAAAAAAATTATATTGAATTAATTTTAAAATAATTGTAATAATAAATAAAGATTTTGAAAATACATGTTTATTGGTTTTGACTTGTTTGGATATTTTGTTCTTCATTTTCATTTTGGTTGAAACCATTTTCGTCATCATCATCATCATCATCAGCTTCTAAGTTAAGACCACGATAGCTAATTACAGGTTTTTTACTATTTGATGTTAGATAACTTGATGTTGATCCCATTGATGAAGGTGGCATTTGATTGTTATATTGTTGTACATGTGTTTGTATTTGTTGTTGTTGTTGTTGTTGTTGTAGTTGAGAAGTTCTCGAATCGCCAGCATAGTTCGTGTTAACAGATGGGCTAAGATCGTGATCCATTGGTCCAGTATCCATATCATTATCATACATGTTGTTTTCGTTTGGAGAATATTGTTGTTGATTAGATTGCCCTATACTTGGTGATCCTACAGTATTACTATTTCTATATTGTTGAGGTGTATTTCTTATATTCATTGATAATGGTGATGATCCTACAGTATCGCTATTTCTATATTGTTGTGGTTGATATTGCTGTTGTTGTTGTTGTTGTTGTTGTTGTTGATATGGTTGTTGTTGTTGATATTGTTGACGATCATCACTTTGTTGTGAATTATCCTGTAATGTAGCTAAAACGAAATCGACTTCATAAGTTGAACTATATTTTAAATTGATATGAAATGGTAAGCCACCTCTTTCAATAAAGAATGTACAAGGATTATTAATTACATCAACATATGCCATGATTGTTTTTAAATCTTTAAAGTTAAATGAAATCTCTTCTCCATCACCATTAAAATCATAATCATCGAAATCATTACGATCTAAAATTAATTCTGTATATAAATTCTTTAAACCTCCTAGTGGTAATTATTTAAAAGATATTATTGTGTTAATATATTATAAAAGCGCGATATAAATGAAAAAAAAAACTTACTTTTATCATCAGTTGAACTTTTAATTAATAAACGATCTCTTTGAAGATTAATTGAAATTTCTTCAGTGTTTGAAGCAAAGTAATTTAAACATTCAGATATTTGTTTTGGTTTAACAGAGACTCTATAGGGACTATTCTTATTGTAAACAGCACTTTGTAGCTGTGATAGTTCATAGTTTATAGAGTAGGTCTTTTGAATACCATTTTTACATAAAAGATAGAATGATATCTTTCCATCTGTATCAATTTTCATTGCACATTTATCAATATTGCTCAATGAATGAAACATTTGGAAACAAAGTTTAGATTTTGCTTTATATTGTATACCTTCCTCTGATTCTAAATGATAGGAATGAAAAAATGAATTTGAGAAATGAAATACAACAAATGCTGATTTAGAGTTATTAACTGTTGTAAATTTAATATATTCTTTTCTACCCTCAATATATAAATCATCTCCTATCCTTGAAATACATTGTAAACTTTTTGAAAATTGCTTTTAATTATTTTTTCATAAAAAAAAAAAAAAAAATGTTTTTTTTAAAAAGGATAAGATTAATATTTTTCTTTTTTTTCTTTTTTATTTTTTTATTTTTTTTATGAAAAAAATAGTACAAAAATACCTTTATATGTCTATTTGCCACAACGAA
Source organism: Dictyostelium firmibasis (assembly GCA_036169595.1). Lineage (NCBI taxonomy): Eukaryota > Evosea > Eumycetozoa > Dictyosteliales > Dictyosteliaceae > Dictyostelium > Dictyostelium firmibasis. The sequence goes on from CM069768.1 coordinate 1,016,979, forward strand.
TTGCATTTTATCTCTTTTAATTATTTGTGTTTAAATTTTTTTTTTTTTTTTGATATTTAATTTGAAAAAATATGGTGTTTTTTTTATTTTTTATTTTTTTTATTTTTTTTTTTTTTTTCAAATTACACATTTTTTTTACTTTCTTAGAAAATGATTTTTTCTTAATGAAATTATTATTATTTTAATTATTTTTTTTTTTAAAAAATATTTGTTGGAGGTGTATAGCAGATAGTTGTTTTTTTTAAAATATTTATTTCTGTGTTTATTTTATTTGTATTTCTATTTTTTTAGAGTTTTTACAAACAACAATGATTTTTTTAAATATTGATGGCATATTAACTTTAAAAAAAGGTATAAAATATACAAAAAAAAAAAAATATAAAAAAAAAAAATAATTATAAAATCTACAGATAAAGATGTAAAAAAACAAAAAAAAAAAAACAAAAAAATTCAAATTTATAAAACCAATTATGTATTAACATGATCCTATCAATATTTAAAAATTTTAATCAAGTAACACATTTGATTTATCATTGTTGTTAATACGTTTTCAAATAATATTTTTATTAATATTTTTATTTTTTATTTTTCATTTTTTTTCTTCTTAAAAGAGGAGAGAAAAAAAAAAAAAAAAAAAAAAAAAAAAAGTATTATAATTTTTAATAAAATTGTGAATAAAAAAAAAAAAGTTTAATATAAACATTATAAAAAAAAAAGAGAGATGTCTATATCGAGTATGTTTTATTCCAATACAAAACAAATGGTTTTTAAAAAAATTAATATATATAAATAAATTAAAAAAATTAAAATTAAAATTATAGGTATTTTAAATAAATTAACATTGAATCAAATTAATTTTGTATCAAATTCAACAATCCAAAATTTGAATAGTCAATATAATTGCAAAACCAATTTAAATTCAGTTTCGTGTTCAATTTGTAAAAAATTAAAAGATGAAAACTCAAAATCCTTATGGATCTCTACTCGTTTATAATGGTGACTTTTTTTAAAAAAATTATCAATAAAATTTGATTAAATTACATTTATATATATATATATATATATATGAATATATCAACTTTAATTTTTAACTATTATTATTTTAATAATTTTGTTTCAAAAAGAACACCACTATTATTTTTGTCTCTTATCAATAAAAATAAAAAAATTTAAATGGGAGCCAATGTGTTTTTTTAATTTTTTTTTTTTTTTTTTTTTTTTTTTATTTTCTATAAAACACACCAACAAATGCACATCAACAAAACAATAAAGAATATAAAAACACAGTGTTGTAATGAAGGGTTTTTAAAAACATCTTTGATTTCTTTAAATTCACCTCAACTTTTATACCCAAATCAAAAAAATTCACTTCACAAAATTCTAAAAAACGAAGTGTTTTTTTACTATTTCCAAAAAAAAAAAAAAAATCATAAATAAAAAAAAACAGTAAAAAAATAAAGAATTTTAAAAAACCTATAAAATCATTTTATAATTCATTATTCATTATTGTAAATAAGTAAAATATTTTTTTATAAAAAGATAAACAAATTATTTAAATAATTATAATATTAAAAAAAAAAAAAATAAAAAAAAAAAAAATGATAAATAAAACTTCAACAAATAATAAATCTAAAGAACCAAGAAGAATGAAAAAACATTATTTAAAATCAAATGCTTCCAATTTAAAAAAAACTTTACATAAAATTAAAGTTAAAGGATTCGAGAAATTACCAGTTTCAGTACTAAGCGGTTTTTTAGGTAGTGGTAAAACTACTTTATTAAATTATATTTTAAATTCAAATCATGGTTTAAAAATTGCTGTTATTGTTAATGATATGAGTGAGGGTAAGAAAATAGTCTATTATTATTACTATTACTATTATTATTATTTAAATATAAAAAAATGAACCTTTATTTTTTTACTAATTTTATCAAAAAAAAAAAAAAAAAAAAAAAAAAAAGTTAATATTGATTCAAAATTAGTATTGGAGAAAGAATTTAAAATTAGTAGAACTAAAGCAACAGAAAAACAAGTTGAAGCAGTTGTTGAAATGTCAAATGGATGTATTTGTTGTACTATGAGAGAGGATTTATTGGTTGAAGTAACTAAATTGGCTAAAGAGAAAAGATTTGATTATTTAATTATTGAGTCTAGTGGAATTTCTGAACCATTACCAATTGCAGAGACATTTACATTTGAAATCCAAGGTAGTATTGAAAATTTAAAAGATTATACTAAATTGGATACAATGGCGACAGTAGTTGATTGTTCAACATGGTTAGAACAATATCAATCTGGTGAGAGTTTAAAAGATAAAGAGATGCAAGCCACAGATGAAGATGAACGTTCATTAGTTGATTTATTATTGGATCAAGTTGAATTCTCCAATGTTATTCTATTGAATAAATGTGATTTAGTATCCAATGAAAAGGTGAACACAATCGAAGGATTAATTAGACATATTAATCCAGATGCTCGTTTAATTAGATCAACAAATTCAATTGTACCATTGAATGAGATATTGAATACTGGTTTATTTAATTTCAATAAAGCAAGTGAACATCCAGGTTGGTTAAAAGAGTTAAGAGGTACACACATACCTGAAACCATTGAATACGGTATCAAAAGTTTTATATACAAAGCAAGAAGACCATTCAACTCTGAGAGATTGAGTAATGTAATCGAAAAAGGGTCAACTGTTTTCGGTGGCGTTTTACGTTCAAAAGGTTTTTCTTGGATTGCATCAACTCCTGAATTAATTGGTATGTGGAATTTGGCTGGCATTCAAATGACAATCTTAAACTACGGTTATTGGTTAGCTGATCTAAAACCTCATGAATATCCTAATTTAGATCTTCAAAAAGAAATAAAAAAGAATTGGTCAGAACCATTTGGTGATAGAAGACAAGAACTGGTTTTCATTGGTAATACAATGAATCAATCATTAATAGAATCAGAACTAAATAGTTGTTTATTAACCGACGCTGAATTATTATTAGGTAAAGATGTTTGGAGAACTTGGATTGATCCAATTCAATTAGATGAAGAGGACGAATTAGAAATGAATATTGATGAAGATGAAGATGAAGATGAGGATGATAAAAAACAAGATACAAAACGTTATAATCAAAATAAACGTTTATAATGGCGGTCTAAAAAAAAAAAATAAAAAAAAAAATAAAAAAAAAAAGAAAAACCCAATTTTAAATATAATTTCAATTTATTTATTATTATTATTATTTATTATTATTATTTATTATTATTATTATTATTATTATGTGCTTAATATTTGTATCTCGAGAAAAAGAAAATGGAAGTGGTTCAGATTCGCCTTTTCAAATCATTTTGTATAGGGTGGAGAAAAAAAAAAAAAAAAAGTGAGGTTAGATGTTCAAAACAATATTATAAAATAAGAATAAAAGGTATCCTTCAATAAGAACTATAACAATACATTTAATGTAATGACCTTTTTTTTTAATATTTAAATTGTAATAAAACTTTCTTTTTTTTTTTTTTTAGTTTTCAACCACAAACAATAATAAAATAAAATTTTGATCATCATTACCACTCTTTCTATTAAATGTAAAAAATAAAGAAAAACTAAAAAAAAATTAAAAAAAAAATTGATATGCCAACAGAAGGAGATACCCGTAAAAAATAGGCATCCACCCCTTTCTCTCTCCCCCCCCCCATATATCTATCTAATATATTGGTTAAAAACTAATAATTTATTTATTTTTATTTATTTGGATGAATGTATATACTTTACCTCATTGTATGTTTTAGTAAAATACTTTAATTATTAATTAAAATCGATGATATAACTTTCTCATTCTCTTCCTATCACTTATCTTTAGAGCAGTTAATACCAGGTATATTATGTTATCTTTCAGATGAACGCATGATATTATAAAATCTGCTTAACTCTATATCAAATAAAAGTGAAAAACTAAAAGGGACTCCAAGAAAAAAGAAATAAAATAAAAAAGGGAAAAAAATAAAATAAAAAACAAGGGTGTCACCAAAAAAAATCAAAAAAAAATTGAATTTTTATAAAAATTAAAATATAAAAAAAAAAAATTAATAAAAAATAAAAAAGGAAAAAAAAATTTAATTGTTTGGTAGATAGTGGCTATACTTAGCAATATATACTTGCATCATATAGAAACGGCTCAATTGTAAAATCTAAATAAGATTATACATCATATTCTCCAAATGTTGGTACAAGATTAACAACCAATACATCATCATCATCATCATCATCACATAAAGAATCAAACCAAAACAATCCAGATGATGACCTGGTTCAAGATGATGAACAGGATATCTACGAATACGAAGACGAAGAAACAGAGATTATTTGCCATTCAAAAATTATAATTTTTTTTTTTTTTTATATAAAAATAAAAAAATAAAAAATAAAAATAAAAATATTTTAATTTATTATAAATATATATATTTATGTTTATGTACACATATTTCTTATATTTTTATTTTATTATTACAATTTTGAAGATATAGTTGGTTTTATTTTATAATGTCTTATCAACTTGTCATCAATTTTGTCAAGATAAAAAGTACCAGGTGAAACATAATCAAGAGTATCAATAGGTGTGCGAGCACCACTCATTTGGTGGCTCTTCTCTCTAATATCTAAAATTCTACTAAACTCCTCAGGTGAAGTTTTAACCCTATTTAATAGACGTTCTTTTATATTTGAAATCCTTCCAATATCATTTGTTTTAAATAAACTATTACTATTATTAATTCTCAATGAAAACAATGATGCCGCTAAACCTGATCCATATGAGAATATTAATACTTTTTTATTATTCTAAAAATTAAATTGAATAATTAGTAACATTATATATATATTAAAAATTAAAAAAAAAAAAAAAAACATACTAAATCATTAACATTTGATAATAATGATAAAATACCACTGTAGACTGAACCACAATAACTATTACCACATTCTTTTGATAGTAAAGTTGAAGGATTAACTTTTCTTTTAAAATCATCCAATGATAATTTTAGAGTGATTTGATCGAGTTTTGAATTTATATAACTATCTTTACCTGTTGATATATGTTTAAAAGGTAAAAGATCTTGATACTTTGGATTATTTGGATTTTGTAAGAAATCATTATATATTAATCTAGCATATGATTTTTGAACTAATCTATTATATGGTGAATGAAAACAAACATAATCAAATGATTCCATTGAAAAAGTACTAGTGGTAGTGGTTTCAAATCTTTTTTTATATTCTAAATAACATTTATCTAAAGCTCTTAAATAACATTCAATTGATAATTTACCATCGACATATGGATATTCAATAGAGAGATCAGGTTTATAGAAATCATGTACATTCTCCATATGAGTACCACGTAGAAATTGATCAAAAACTAATGTTGCATTTGGACCAATTAACATTGTAACGACACCAGCACCACCAGTTGGACGTGCTGCTCCTTTACTATAGACTGCAATATCACCAGTTACAACCAATGCATATCTACCATCCCAATAACTTGATTCTATCCATTGTAAACTATTGAATAATGCATTGGTACCACCATAACATGCATTCAATGTATCAACTCCTTCAATTGAAGTGTTACCACGTTCTTGAAATAATGACATTAATGATGATTTCACAGATTTAGACTTATCAATAATAGTCTCTGTACCAACTTCTAGTCTACCAATTGATGAATAGTCTATTGAATATTTTGACATCATCATTTGAACTGATGTCATTGCCATCGATACTATATCCTCTCTATCTCCTACAAACGACATATTATTCTGTCCTAATCCAATAGTATATTTACCATTGGATACTTTGTCATACTTTTCTAATTCACTTTGATTCACATATGTTTGAGGGAAATAAATATCGATTGCACAAATTCCTATATCTTTTACTTTTTTCATTGTTTTTTTTTTGTTTGGTAATTTTTTTTTTTTTTTTTTTTTTATTAATTAAAATAATTTTCTTTTAAAAGTAGTATTTAAAAAAAAAAAAAAAAAAAAAAAAAGTATTTGAAAGTATGTGAGTTTATTTTTTTTTTTTTTTTTTTTTTTTTTTTTTTTTTTTTTCTTTTTCTTTTATTTGTGTATGTATGTAGGTACGTATAAAATAATCAAGGGTTTGTTTTTTTTTTTTTTTTTTTTTTTGTTGTTTTCAAAAAAATAAAAAAAATAAATTAAAAAAAAATGTTCAAAAAAAAAAAAATAAAAAAATAAAAAAAAAAAAAAATTTTAATTTATTAACGATCAACACAAAATATTCATTGCATAACTCTTTTTATATTGTCATATAAATAATTTTTAACTCTTTTTATATTGTCATTTATAATTAAAAAAATAAAAAAATATTTCAGTTGTTCATTTGAAAATATGTTCTTTTAGTTCATAAATTATATCTTGAATTTTTTTTTTTTTTTTTATTAGAAAGTTAATTTGGGAAAGTGGGAAAACTCACGATACTTAATTTTTTTAATTTTTATTTTCTTTTTTTTTCTTTTTTTTATTTCTAGGTCAATAGATTTATTTTCTCTCCCAATTAAATACTTTTTTTTTAATATATATTTTTTAAGAAAAGGTTTGTTTTAATATTGTGTTACCAAAAAAAAAAAAAAATTAATAATAAAAAATTTAAATTTATATAATTAAAATTAAAAATAAATAATAATAATATTAAACAGGATTGTTTTTTAATTTCTAATATTTTCAAATTATTTTATTCTTAATATGATAAATGTTTATACACATACTTCTATCTATTATTAAACTTCAATTCATTTTAAAAAGAAGTCACCCATTTAAAAAAAGGTTTTGAAAAAAAAAAAAAAATTATATTTTACTTTTTGTTATTTTTTTTTTTTATTTTTTCATTTTTTTATTTGTTTTTTTTTTTATCACAAATTTTTTCAACTTTTTATTTATGATGTCTAAAAGTGTCAATTGCGGAGATTTTTATGGAAAAAAAAACAGAAACGAATTACGAAAATTAATTTTCTGTGAATAAAAGCAGCTATTGATGTTTTCACACCTTGCACAATATTGTGGAATCAAAGACTTTCAGAAAAAAAAAAAAAAATCTTTCTATTTTTTGCAGGAACATCCACAATAATAAAAAAACTATAAAAACCTTTATTTTTTGTTTATTTAATTATTTTTTTTTTTACATCATCCTTTTCGTATTTTTTTATTTAAAAATCTATAAATAAAATAAAAAGAATGAAAATAATTATTTTAACCATTTTTTTAATTTATCTTTCCCATTTTGGACAATGTATTGTTGATCCTGCCCAAAAACTTGTAATATCAGATGTGTTGAACAAGTTATATAACATTGACCCAAATTCAGATCCATGTAACTCACCTTATACTTCTTGTCAAATAGATATTATAACAGGTTTTCAAGTTGTTACGGAAGTAAATCTTTTTAATTACTCATCATCTGAAGGTAACATATATACAATCAATCAAGATTTTACTCAACTTGTTAATTTAACCGCTATTTCTCTAAGAGATGCAATTGAATTTAATTCATCATTTTATAATAATATGAATAAATTAGCACAATTGGAATATTTGTAAGTAATTTTATTTTTTAATTTGTTTTTAAATAAATAAATAATAATTAATAAAAATTTATAAAATAAACATCCTTATTTTAGATCAGTAGCTCAAATTAGTATTCCAATTTCAGGAAATGTAACATTACCAACTAGTTTAAAGCAAGTTATTATTGAGAATATCTCAGTTCAATTAGACAAAGGATGGTTTGAGTCCAGAGTAGAAGAATTTATTATTTTTTCTCCGTTGGTTGGTTTCAATATTCCAAACAAATTATCTTATGTCAATTCATTTCTTAAAACTCTTGTAATCCCAATAACATATTACTCAAAACTTCCAATAAACATTCCTCAATATCTACCAAATGTAGAAGAAATGGTTTTAAATATATATAATGATTTAAATCAAAGTGATTATAAAAACATTTCAATTTCAAGTAATGGTGTTTTTAAAAAATTGACCTATTTACATATTGAATTTATCAACGATATTACTCCTCAAACAATTTTATTGGATCAATTATTATTAAATTCTCCAGTGCTCGAAATTTTTAAAATTCAAGGTGATGGTTATGGTATTAATCCTTCAATTGGTTTCAATGATTTTACTCATATTAAAGGAGAAAATAATTTATATTTGTAAGTTTAATTTCATAGTAATTATAAAAATTAAATAATTAATAATTTTATATTAATTTTTTTTTTTAAAATTTTAATAATTAATAGAGAGTTGAATTATTTTTCAAGTTCATTTTTCAAACAATGTAATGGTTATTGTTTTAAATTCCCAAAAAATTCGAAATTTTACTCATATCAGAGCTCATTCCCATTTGGTAATATTGATTTAAGAAATTTATCATCTTTTGAAGTTTATCAAAACTATTACGAACAATCATTACCAAATATTGACAATGTATCAAACAACCTTAAAATACGAATCGAAAGATCTATTGTGAGTAGTTTTTTATAATTTTTTTATTTTAACATTGATTTGCCAATATTATTATTATTATTATTATTATTATTATTATTATTATTATTATTATTATTATTATTATTATTATTATTATTATTATTATTATTATTATTATTATTATTATTATTATTATTATTATTATTATTATTATTATTATTATTATTATTATTATTATTATTATTATTATTATGTTTATTATTGTTTTTGTTTATTGTAGTTATTAACATCTTTTAAATTTTAATAAATAGGTAGTAGGAGATATACCAGAATCTTATTGTAATATTTTTATATTTGACCTCTCATCTAACCAACTTAATGGAACAGTACCATCTTGTATTCTTTGTATTGGTTTCAAAGAGGCCCGCTTTGTTTTACCAAATCCATTCTCTAATTTCAATGCTTCAAGTGAACCTTATTGTCCAGGTTTTGTAGTAGATCAAAATTATACAAATTTAGTAACAACTGATGGAGAGGGACAAATGATTGTCACTGGTAAAAACCTTGGTTGGGGAAATTACTATAATATAATATCAATTATTCCAAATGAAAAACTTTCTATCATTATCGAAAGAGGAATTGGTAAAAATATACAAAAGACAATAACTTTTCAAAATAATCAAACATATACTTTCAACTATAGCTATATCCCACCAACAATTAAACAATATAGTATTATAGAAATATTTGACTCTAAATTCTTCACTCTCAATGGTACCGGTTTTAATTATCAAGGTGAAAATAATGTAACCATTAATGGTACTCCAATTACATTTACAAATGCAATAGGTAGATCTTTTTATGATGACATGATTGGATTCCCATTCTCTCAATTCCCAAATTTAGTACTTGAAAGTAAATTTACTGTTTCAATTGATGTAGCTGGTCAAGTTTCAAATCAAGTTACATTTTATTATTTCCCATCAATCAATATTACTGAGGAGAATTTAGTATTAAATAATACAGGTGGTTCAATCGATATTACTGGTTCTTTCATTACAAATAATAGTTCATTGATTTCCGTTAGTATAAATGGTACTAATTGTTTATTAAAATCATACACAAACTCTAAATTCACAATTTCCTATCCACAATTAGAAGTTGGAGATGATTATGTTTTAACATTATTTGTTGGTGGATATGCCTTAAAATTACCTGTTACATATATTCAAGGTCCAACACCATCTCCTACCCAAACTTCAACTCCAACTTCAACTCCAACTTTAACTCCAACTTTAACTCCAACTCAATCTCAAACACCAACACCAACTTCAGAACCTAACGATGATGCTTCATTATCATCAAATTTATCGATCCCTTCATGTTTATTAATAACTCTATTAATCATCCAGCAATTGGTTTAATCTAAATAAAATCCCTTTATTTAAAATTATTCGCTTTTTTTTTTTAAAATAATTTTTTTTTTTTTTTTTAACGAATATATATATTTCTATTTTATTATTAAAATTAGTGTAGTACCACAACTTATTATAAAATAGTGCAAAAGTACACTTTTCAAAATTTTTAATTTTCTTTTTTTTTTTTGTCATCGTTTTTTTTTGTCATTATTTCTTTTTTAATTTATTTTTTTATTGTGAAAAACATTAAATGAGCATTATAAGTTCCCAATTCAAGTGTTTATTTTTTTATTTTTTTTATTTCATATATTTTAATTTTTTTAATTTAAAAAAGTGTGCAAAATATGTTATATTTTTAAATGAATATATATATATTAAGATTAAATAATTAAAAAAAAAAAAAAACAAAAATAATGTTTTTGTCGAAATGAGGGGTATTTTGCGAAATCGAAGAAAAAAAAATTTATTGGATTTTGGGTTTTTCATAATATGGGCAATTTTTTGGGAGATTTGAGGAAAATAAAAAATATACACAATTTTGATTGAATAAAAACCCCTTTTTTTTGTTTTTTTTTTTACGCAATTCATTTTTTTTAATATTTCAAATACTAAACAATGAAAATAATTATTTTAACGATTTTTTTTATTTATCTCTTTGATTTTGGACAATGTATTATTGACCCAGATCAAAAACTTGTAATTTCAGATGTGTTGAAAGCATTATACAATGTAGACCCCACTCAAGACCCATGCACTACACCCTACATTTATTGTAATACTGATAATATAACAAACTATCAAGTTGTAGCATATATAGATTTTTATTTTTCCCCTAATAATGCTTATACAATCAACCAAGATTTTACTAAACTTCCTAATTTAACCTCTATACGATTGGCTGAAAATATTGCTTTTAATTCATCATTTTATGATAATATTTATAAATTAACAAAATTGGAAGAATTGTAAGTAATTTTTATTATAATAAAAAAAAAATACCAAAAATAAAAAAAAAAAAAAAAAAAAAAAACAAACAAAATAAAAAAAAAAAAAAAAAATATTTAAAAAACATCTTTATTCAAATTATAGGGAAGTATATGATCTTAGTGTTTCAATCTCAGAAAATTTAACATTACCAGATAGTTTAGTGAAAGTCATATTTAATAGCATCTCTGCTCCATTAGGTCAAGGATGGTTTAAATCTATGGTAGATATGGAAATTGCTTCTGCATCGGCTGGTTTCAGTCTTCCAAAAGAGTTGTCCAATGTCAATCCACTTTTCAAAACACTAACTCTTTCGGTAATATCTAACTCAACCATACCAACAAACATTCCTCAGTTTTTACCAAATTTAGAGTTTTTAATCTTAAACATATATAACGATATGGATCAAGATGATTACCAAAACATTACAATTTCAAGCAAAGGAGTTTTTAAAAAATTGACCTATTTATCGTTTCATTTTTATAATGATTTTTATGCTCAAACAATTTTTTTAGACCAAATATTATCAAATACCCCAGTACTCGAATATTTAAATATTGAAGGAATTGGTTATGACTTTAATCCATTAGTTGGTTTCCTTGACTTATCTTATATCAAAGGAAAGGAACCTTTATATGTGTAAGTTTAATAATAATAATAATAATAATAATAATAATAATAATAATAATAATAATAATAATAATAATAATAATAATAATAATAATAATAATAATAATAATAATAATAATAATAATAATAATAATAATAATAATAATAATAATAATAATAATAATAATAATAATAATAATAATAATAATAATAATAATAATAATAATAATAATAATAATAATAACTAATTTTTAAATTTCAAATAGAGGGGTCGGTACATTCTCAAATTCATTTTACCAACTATGTAAAGGTTCTTGTTTTAAATTCCCAGAATATTCTGTATTTTACTCTTACTCTTGGTCATATCCATTTGGTTGTATTGACCTAAGAAATTTATCTTCATTTGAAGTTTATGAAAACTATTATGAACAATCATTACCAAATATTGAAAATGCACCATTCATCGATAATATTTATATCCAAGAATCAATTGTAAGTGATTTATTCAGATTTTTTATATTTTTTTATATTGATATGGTCTTTTACAAAATTGTTAATAATTGTGATAATTTATAATATTCAGATCATAGGAGATGTTCCAGAGTCCTATTGTAAAGTTGAGTTATACCTTTCAGACAATCAACTTAATGGAACAGTACCATCTTGTATTATTTGTATTGGTTTCAAACAAAGTACTTTGTTTTACCAAATCCATTCTCTAATTTCAATTCTTCAAGTGAACCTTATTGTCCAGGTTTTGTAGTAGATCATAATTATACAAATTTAGTAGCAACTGATGGTGGATATATTAATATCACTGGCAAATACCTTGGTTGGGGTACTTATTATGATTATTTTACAATCATTCCGAATGAAAAAATTGAAGTTCGTATTGAAGCAGGTATTGGTAAAAATATACAAAAGACAATAACTCTTCAAAATAATCAAACAGTGACTCTCAACTTTAGCTATATCCCACCAACTATTAAATCATATAGTATCTTAGAAATAATGGATTCAAAATTCTTCACTCTAAATGGCACTGGTTTTAATTTCCAAGGTGAAAATAATGTAACCATTAATGGTACTCCAATTCCGTTTTCAAATTCAAGAGGTGGATCAATTTATGATAACATAATTGGATTAGATCTCAATCATCTCCCAAGTTTAGCAATTGAAACTCAATTTACTGTTTCAATTGATGTAGCTGGTCAAGTTTCAAATCAAGTTACATTTTATTATTTCCCATCAATCAATATTATTGAGAATAGTTTAGTATTAAATAGCACAGGTGGTTCAATCGATATAACTGGTTCTTTCATTACAAATAATAGTTCATTGATTTCCGTTAGTATAAATGGTACTAATTGTTTATTAAAATCATACACAAACTCTAAATTCAGAATTTCCTATCCACAATTAGAAGTTGGAGATGATTATGTTTTAACATTATTTGTTGGTGGATATACCGTAAATTTACCTGTTACATATATTCAAGGTCCAACACCATCTCCTACCCAAACTTCAACTTCAACTCCAACACCAACTTCAGAACCTAACGATGATGGTTCATTGGCATCAATTTTATCGATCCCTTCATGTTTATTAATAATTTTATTGATCATCCAACAATTGGTTTAATTTAAATATAACCTTTTATTTAATATTATTCATTTTTTAAAAAAAAATTTTATAAAGAATATATAATTTCTATTTTATTATGAAGTAATCCACTAATTTTAATAATAAAATATGCAAAGGTACACCCCTAAAAATTTTAATATCTTTTTTTTTTTTTTGTCATTGTTTCTTTTTGTTATTTTTTTAATAAATTGTGTAATCTTCTATTACAACCATTTATACAGGTTTAGATTATAATCATAAAAATGAGATTATAAAAAAGAAATTTTAATTATCATAATTAATGGAGAAAAAAAAAAATAAATAAATTAATTTTTTTTTTTTTTTTTTTTTTTTTTTTTTTTTTTTTTTTTTTTTAATAAAATGAAATAATTGGATAAAATTATTAATAACACCCACACTAAAAAATAAATAAAAAATAAAAAAAAACAAAATAAAATAATTAGTGTTGGAAATATGATATATTGAGAGGGTACTTATGGTGTGGGAGAGAAAAAAAAAATTAATGTTGTGTTGGTTTATATAAATGTGAGTGTGTGTGTGAGTGTGTGTGTATGTGTGTGATAGTAGGTGTCCGTTGGCTTTTAAGGTGTGAGTGATTATCATAATTTAAAATGAAAGATTTGGTTATGTTGTTATTAATTATTCTTTTTGTTGGCTTGAATAGGAAAGATTTATTTTTAACCACTAATATATTTTTTTAATTAATTTTTTTTTTTAATAATATTAATAAAAATAATAATATAATTATTAAATATATACAACACCACTAAATTAATAGTGTTGCAACAACAACAACAACAACAAAAAATAAAAAACTACCTACAGTTGAGAAAAAAAACAATAATAATAATAATAATAATAATAATAATAATAATAATAATAATAATAATAATAATAATAATAATAAAAATAATAATAATAATAATAATAAAATAATAATAAAAATAATAATAAAAATAATAACAAAGTAAAAAAATAATGATTTATTAAAATTATACTTTCATTTATATATATATATATAATATTATAAAAACGAAAAATCAATATAATATCTAAAATAGAAATATATTTTGATCAAAAAAAAAAAAAAAAAAATTAAAAATCAATAAAAAAAACAAATAAGAAAAAATAAAATATATTTTAAAAATTATTCTAGAAATATACATATATGATTGAAAAAAAGAGTATAGAAAAAAAAAAAAAAAATTAATAAACTTTGTTTTCATTATTAATAATAATAATAATAATAATAAATAATAATAATAATAATAATAATAATAATAATAATAATAATAATAATAATAATAATAATAATAATAATAATAATAATAATAATAATAATAATAATAATAATAATAATAATAATAATAATAATAATAATAATAATAATAATAATAATAATAATTATCATAATAATAATAATAAATAATAATAATAATAATAATAAGAATGACAACAAATTTCACATTAAATAGTGGAGGTATTAGTATTGTTGGAGACTTACCAACAAGTTATTGTAATGGTACATCAACTGATGATTGTAATAGTAACGGTTCTTGTATAGATAATATTTGTAAATGTTTTCGTTACTACGTTGGGAATCAATGCGAACTTCATTATGAAGATGTTTTAGGAAATAGCTATTTTGCTTTCATAGATGTTTTCTTTGCGGTTATGTCATTACTTTTTTTAATTACAGCAATACAATGTTTTAGATCATTTAAATTTTGGAAAACTGATAAACTTGTGCATAAATTAAAAGCAATTAATCATATTGTAGTTTTAGTGTTTTTAACTTGTAAGTTTTTATTCTTTTTATGTTCTTTTTTATATTTTTATCTCAAAAAAAAAAAAAACAAAGAAAAACAAAGAAAAAAAAAAGTATCGAATGATTTATATTAACACTTTTTAATTATTATTATTATATCTATTTTGGGTGGATTGTATATATATAGTGAGAATTTTATATTTTGCATTTGACCCATTTGGAAGAAGTAATTTAATATCACCATTAGGTGAAGAAGTTATGTATAATTTGCCAATTTATGTTTTATTTACATCGTATGAAATTTTATTATTATATTGGGCACATACATATCATTCTATAGCTATTAAATTATCACCACATGCTAGTAGAAAAGCAATCGATAAAACAAAACCAATTTTTATAATTGCAAATTCAATTTGGTTATTATTTGAAATATTTCGTGTAATACTAGGTAACATTGATTCAACAAAAAATAATGCAGGTTTTTCAACAGCATACAATCTTTATGTTATAATTTCTATTATTTTATGTTTAATTGGTTTTGCAACATATGGTTCATTATTAATTAAAAAAATTAAATTAATTCCAGAAGATAAAAGAAAAAAGAAATCAACTTTAAGAAAAGTAAGTAAAATTAGAATTTACATTTAAATTAAGTTGAAATTTATATTAATTTTTTTTTTATTTATTTTATTTTTTTTTTTATAATATATTTAAAATTATAGTTAGGTTTTATTACAGTAGCAGTATCAGTTAGTTTATTTACATCAATAATACCGCCATCTTTATTCTTTTTTTTAGGATTATCAAAAAAACCAGAAGGTAATCTTGCATTATTAGCTGTTGTACATTCAATGGAAATGTTTTTAGTCATTGAATTACTATTTATAATGAAACCAAAAGAAGGATCATTCGTAAAGAATGGTGATAACGATAAACAATCTAAAGCAAATAGAAAAACAAATTCATTTAATACCCCATCAAAAACATTGGATTCAATCGATATGGATACAATTGAAAGTGATTATTTAGAGAATGAAACAACCTTGGAAAATGATTTGAATATTGTTAATCCTTACCAAAATAGTAACAATGGTGGTGGTGGTGGTACATCAACTGAAATGAATAACTATTATAAGATCTCTGAAAAAAATAATAATGGTAATTCATCAATTACAAGTCATAATGGTGATGGAGCAAGCTCCGATGGTGGAGGAAGTGGTATTAGTAGCGCAAATACCTCAAATGTAAATAATGAAAATTATATAAATCATCAAAACAATGATCATCTTTTAATAAATAACATCAATTCAATAATTAATAATAATAATATTAATAATAATAATAATAATAATAGTGTAGCTAATAGTAATAATAATAATGCTGTTGGTGAAAATGAAAATACTGTAATAGAAATTGATACACAAGATGTCATTGAAAGTGATGAAATTAATAACATTAGTGAATTAAATGATGAATCATACACTGATGATCTTAATCATTACACGAATTAATTATAATTTTTTAAACAAAAAATACAATAAAAAAATAAAATTTTGAAAAATGAAATGATAAAGAAAAAAAAAAAAAACATTTAGTATATAATTATTATTAATATTACTGTTTATTATTTATTATTATTATAACTTATTATTTATTATAATTTATTTATTATAATTTATTATTTATTATAATTATTTATTACTTATTATTTATTATTTATTATAATTTATTTATTATTTGTTATTTATTATACTATAATGTGACATGTAAATGAATATATATATAAATAGGTACATTTATTGTTACTATTAATTATTAATCATTCTAAATATATGATTTATAACTTTGTTTTCTTTTTAGGGATTGTGATATTTCAAATGAAGATTCCATTTCTTCTTTTTCTTTTAATATATCAACCCAAGAATCTCTTGGGGTAACGTATTTCTTTCTTTCATTGTAGGTAGCTGATGAGATGTTTCTATTACTGTAGTTACTGTTGCTATTGTTGATGGTTTGATTTGATGGGTTTATGTTTGTAGTGAATATACTACTTGCCAATTGTTGCTCTTGTTTCTTTTGTTGTAATTGTTGGCTTTGAGTTTGTAAACTTTGAGATAAACGAGATGGTATGCCAACAGGTAACGAGGTACCCAATTTCAATTCCTGCATTAACCCATTACTTCTAGATCTATTACCACCTTCAACTGTTATAATTTGATCATCTTCGTCTTCATCCTCTTGTTCCTGTTGTTGCTGTTGCTGTTTTTGTTGCTGCTCATCTTCTGCTGGTGATCCTGTTTTAATTTGTCTTTGTTGTTCTTCAAGTTCTTCCTCACATTCCTCATCAAATTGAAAGATTTCTGATGATCCACTTCCATTTAATTTATTAAAACTTTGTTTTTGAATATTGTACACTATATTATTATTGTTGATGTTGTTACTATTTACATTGTTTTCATTTACGATTATTGTACTAAAGCTATTGCTCCTATTATGTTCATTGTTTTCATTATTACAATTATCTTGTATTGTATCGTTTTCTATATTTTCAGATTTTCCATTATTATTGATTTTATTTTCATTAATTTTGCTGTTGTTACTATTACTATAATTATTATTATTATTATTATTATTACTATTATTATTATTATTATTATTATTATTATTATTATTATTATTATTATTATTATTATTATTATTATTATTATTATTATTATTATTATTATTATTATTATTATTATTATTATTATTATTATTATTATTATTATTATTATTATTACTACTACTACTACTACTATTACTATTACTATTACTATTATTGTTACTACTATTATTACTATTATTATTATTGTTACTACTATTATTAATTGTTTCGTCTATTTTTGTAGTTGATGGGCTTTCTACATTTGTTGAAAATGTTACATTCTTTGAACCACCTAAAGGTGATAAGGTACGTTGTCTTCCAGATGAAGGTATACCAGCTTTGAATGTAAATGTATTAGATGGTGCAGGAATATTACTATTGTTATTGTTGTTATTATTATTTGTTGTAGTGGCGGTATTGGAATTAGATTGTGTTTCGCCATTCACCTGAAATGATTTATTTAAACCAATTACCAATGGTTTTGGGCCTATACCTTCATTTATTTGCGATTGAGGTTGTTGGGTTTGGTTATTATTATTTTCTGTCATTCTTTTTTAATTCATACAATATGTTAGGTGTCGGCTCCCCCTATAAAAAAATAAAAAATAAAAAAAAATAATAAAAAAAAAAATATAAAAAAAAATAAATAAAAAAAAAATAAAAAAAATAAATAAAAAAAATTAAAAATAAAAAAATTAAAAAAAAATTAAAAAAAAAAAATCTTTTTCGACCAAAATTTATTATATTTTAAATAGAATTTTAGATAGAAAAATGATTTTTTTTATAAGTCAGATTTTTATTGTTATTTTTCATATTTAATAATTTCCATTTTAAAAATTATATAATTATATTTTTTTTTTTGTAAAAATATTCCCTAATTTACAATCTAAAATTAATTTTTTCTATTTTTTTGTTTTTTTTCTTTTTTTTTTTTTGAAATGAACTCAAATAATTGCCAAAATATAATTAGAATTTTTTTAAAAACCAAAAGTTAAACATTTTATTTTGTGATTCCAAACATCCCACTGAAAGCTAATTTATATATAAATCGCTCAGAAAACAAAATATTCCTTTTTTTAATATAAACTTAGAAAATTTTTATTTTCTTTTTTTTTTCTTGTTCACCAAAAAAAATATCTTTAAATAAAAATTAAAAAAAAAATGGAATTTAAAAAAATAAAAAAACACCCAAAGGCATTTAAAATGAAAGAAAATATTAATAAAAGTGAATGATATACATTAAAATATTTATTTTTTACAATAATTAATAGTGTTATAGTAGTAATAATAATAATAATAATAATAATAATAATAATAATAATAATAATAATAATAATAATAATAATAATAATAATAATAATAATAATAATAATAATAATAATAATAATAATAATAATAATAATAATAATAATAATAATAATAATAATAATAATAATAATAATAATAATAATAATAATAATAATAATAATAATAATAATAATAATAATAATGAAAAAATAGTAATAATTTTTTTTTTTTTTACTATTTTTATTAGTTTTTTTTATTTCTTTTTTTGTTTTTGTTTGATATTTATTATTCAAAAGAGGATTTTTTTTTTTTTTAATATTAAAGAATGAATTTGCTTGAATTTTTTTTTTTAAAATTTTTTTTATTTTTTTATTTTGGATGGTTGAAAATTTTAAAAAAAAAATTTTTTTTTGCGTTTTTTTTGTTTTACAACAGATTCTTTTAAGAGACCCAACATTATTTTTGGATGACCTAAAAAAAACACAAGTCTTTTTTTTTTTTTTTTTTTTTAAATTTTTAATTTTTTTTTTATTATTTTTTTTTTTTTTTGTTATTGCGTATACAATAATAACAATAAATCTAAAAATAATAAAATAAAATATTAAACACAAATCTATATAAAACACATCAAAAAAAAAAGTGTGTGTCACACAATTCCTTTCATTTTTACACACACTTTGGAATAAAAAAACTATAAAAAAAACCTATAAAAACTATAAAAACTATAATTTTTTTAAAAAATATAAAAAATATATAGAGACATCTTTCAAGAAAAGAAGTCACAAAAATATATTTTTTTTTTAAAAAAAAAAAGAAAAAAAAAAATAAATAAAAAAGATGAATTCATCATTTAAACTTTCATCTAGTGTAAAATTTGGGAATTCAAGACCATCGATTACAATTGGCAATAGAAGGATTGGAGAATCAACATCACCACCAACAAACGATTTCTCTACTTCATCACCACCACTTCCTCCAAGAACATATGAAGAAAATGAAAATGAAAACGAAAACGAAAACGAAAATGAAAACGAAAATGAAAATGAAAATAAATATGATATTAATGATAATATTAAAATTAGAAATAGAGATATCAATAGATCAACTTTGACAATAGCAAAAGAAGATATTGTATACATTCAACATCCACCACCACCTCCAACTTTAAATTTACAATTATACAGTGGTGACTACGAATTCGGCAATGAAGATGACCAAGTTGAAGATGAGGATGAGGATGAGGACGAAGATGAAGATGGAGAAGAAGAGGAAGAGGAAGAAGAAGAAGAAGAAGAAGAAGAAGAAGAAGAAGAAGAAGAAGAAGAAGAAGAAGAAGAAGAAGAAGAAGAAGATGAGGATGAGGATGAGGATAAAAATAACGATGGCTATGACGATATCATTAGTCAAGATGATATACCCAATAAATTAAACTTAAATTCACCACCACTCTCACCATCTTCTCAAATCTATTCTGATAGTGAAAGTGAAAGTGAAAATGGAAATAAAAAAAATAGAGATAACTCTAGCAATAGCAATAGCAATAACAATAACAATAATAATAATGTATATACATATGAAGAAAGCACCAAACCAACAGTATCAATATTTGGGTCTAGTAAAGTTATGTCATCATATCCGCCA
Organism: Dictyostelium firmibasis; assembly: GCA_036169595.1. Classification (NCBI taxonomy): domain Eukaryota; phylum Evosea; class Eumycetozoa; order Dictyosteliales; family Dictyosteliaceae; genus Dictyostelium; species Dictyostelium firmibasis. The sequence continues at coordinate 1,037,483 of CM069768.1, forward strand.
TCAGATAGTTCTAATCTATTAAAAGTTTATAATAATAAGATTAGTTCATCAGATTTACAAATAGAAAGTAATAATAGTAGTAATAATGGTGGCTCAAATTTATTTGAGTTTGAAATGGGTAATAGTAATAGTAATAGTAATAATAATGTATTTTTAAATGGTAGTAATGGTGGAGGAGACGAAGTTAATAATGAATATTCAGCATTTGAAGATATGAATGAATTACACTTTAGCAGTGGTAGTAGTAATATTGGTAGTTTTTCTGTCGATGGAAATATTAGAGCAAGTATGAGTGGTAGTGGTGGTTTAAAATCTGCACCACAAAAATTCGATTTTAAGGTTAAATATCATGGTGAGTTTTCAAATTTTTATTATTATTTTATTTTTATTTTAAATCTCATATCTATTACTAATATAAAATAAAATCCATTCTCTCTCCTTCCCTATAGAGTTATACAGGGTCATGTCAGTTTATCAATTAAAAGATAAAATTGTTGTTAAGCCAGCAAATTCAGTTAATACATCCACAAACTCTAATATTGAATCATTGGTAATTGACAGATCAACATTTAAAATAACTTCACAATATTACTCAACCGAATATTTAATAAATAATAGTAGTGATTTTAAAAAGAAGAGTAGCAGCGGTAGTGGTAGTAGCAGTGGTCACCATCATAGTAATAATCATCATAATAGTGGAAACAATAGTGAAATATCATTACATAATAGTGTAGATTTTAGTTCTCTTAGTAGTAATAGTGGTTTTAGTCACAGTAGTAAAGAAAATAGTAATAAAGAAAGTAGTGGTAGTTTTAGTCATAATAGTAAAGAAAATAGTAATATTAATAGTAATAATAATAGTAATCTTAAAGATAGTAATAGTAGTAGTTTACATCAACAATCTATTTTGGCATATGGTATAGTTGGTATTATTAATTTATTATCAGGACCATATTTAATAGTTATAACGGGTAAACAATTAATTGGTAGTTTTGGTGGAAAATATATTTATCGTATTGAAAATTGTAACTTAATCCTTATCAGTAATAGCCCAACTGATCTATCTGAACATGATCGTAAAATGGAATCAACATATAAGAAATCTTTAAAAAATCTTTTAAAATCAAATTTTTATTATTGTTTTGATTATAATATTTCAGAAAATATTGAAAATCATTTTAAAAATCATTATAATAAACAACAACAAACAACAAACAACACAGATGTAAATGAAGAAAATACAACAACAACAAAAACAACAACAACAACAACAACATTAACAGATTCACAAGAAACTATTTATCACCTTTTTGAAGTATTTAATAGTAGATTTTATTGGAATAAGCATTTACAAAGTAGTTTAATTCAAGGTGGACATTTCAATTGGGTATTGCCAATGATTAGAGGTTGTATGTATTATTTTTTTATTTTCTTTTTTTCTCAATGAAAAAGTATACTAATTTTTTATTATTTTATTATTATAACTTGTAAAAAGATGTTGAAATTATAAATTTTTTTCTTGAAAGAAATGATATTGAATTTTTATTAATATCGAGAAGAAGTAAATTTAGAGCGGGTACTAGATATAATACTAGAGGATCTGATCATTTTGGAAATGTTGCAAACTATGTAGAGACAGAACAAATTATATCACATCAAGATCCAATTAGTGGAAAGAAGACAACATTTTCATTTGTACAAACTAGAGGTAGTATACCATTGATATGGGAACAAACTGGTAGAAAGATTAAACCCGAAATAAAGATATCTCAAGATAGTCAATTGAATCTAAACTCTTTCCGTGGTCATTTCGATGAACAGATTAAATTGTATGGACCAGGTCCACAGGTGTTGGTTACATTATTAGATCAGAAAGGATCAGAAGCTGAGTTAGGTGAAGCATATAGAATTATGGCTATAACTAGTGGTTATAAAGAGATTGATTTCGTACCATTTGATTTCCATCATTTCTGTCAAGGTAATAGATTTGATCGTGTTGATATATTAATAGATCTATTGGAGGAGAATATTCATGAAAAAATAGGTTACACTGAAAGAAACTCTGAACAAGGTTATACATTACATCAACATGGTTTGACTCGTACCAATTGTTTAGATTGTTTAGATCGTACTAATTTAGTACAATCAATGATTGGTGTATCAGTATTGGAGAGACAATTGAAACGCTTAGGATTTGAATGGAAAATAAAAGATCAATCATTACCTGGTACTCGTTCTATTAAATTGGCATGGGCAAATAATGGTGATGCAATCTCTTTCCAATATGCTGGTACTCAAGCATTAAAGGGTGACTATACTCGTACAGGTAAAAGAAATACTAAAGGTGTTTTCCGTGATGGTGTAAACTCTCTAACTCGTTACTACATCAATAATTTCTTGGATAAAATAAGACAAGTTTCAATAGATCTCTTCTTAGGTTTAACTACTGTTGACACCTATAAAAGTGTTCATAACCTTCGTTCCCTTCAAAATGAATACGATTGGGGTGAATCTCGTATGGATGCAATAAATAATTGTGTAGATCATTTCTTACGTTCAAAGGAATCCTCAACACTTGGCGAAGGTTTCATTAATGCTTGGATAGTCATTTCAATTAATAAACGTAATCAAGAACAAGAACGTATTCTACTCTTAACTCCTTCTCATTTAGTTAGGTGTAAATATAATTTTAATGAGAATAAAATAGTTCACTTTAAACAATTTAATCTTGCAAATATAAAAAGAATTCAAATGGGTATAATCGATAATGCTAAAAAAATGAATTCCTATGCAATTAAAATATTTCATAAATCAAATTCAAACAATGGTAGTGGTAGTAGTAGTGGTAGTGGAAGTAGTACTAATCCAAATAGTAGATCAAACAGTACACTAAATTCAAGACCAATCATTAAATCATCATCATCTTCTTCTTCTTCTTCTTCAAATGGTTCTTTAAGTGATTCTTTGGATTTATCAACTTCTCCAAATGATTCTACATCAACAACAGCAAATACAATAATAGATGATAGTATAATTGCAGATTGTACGTTTAATCAATATATAATACCAATACCAGAGGGTGAATCAATTGAATTTGGTAAAGATTTAGGAAGAGAAATTTCAGAATCAATTCGTGATTGTTTTGTTAGTTTAATGGGTTATTCAAATATTAATCAATTATCATTTGGTTCAACGTTTTTGGTTGAGCAAGATTTTAAGAGAAAGAGTTCAAGTATTGTTAGTGCAGCTTATAATGGTTTAAAATTAGGTTTTTACTCTAAATCACCAACTGTCCAATCAAGTAAATTAAAATCTTCCAAAAATAATATCAGTAGTGGTAATATTAGTGGATCACCAAATCTTTATTATCACCATTCACCATCAAATCATAAATCTTCAAATAATATGATCACTGTTAATCATTCAAATACATTACCACCAAATAGTATAATTACAAATAACCTCAATAATTTTAAAAATAATGAAAAAGATGATAGAATAAGAAGTCAAAGTTTTGATTATTCCTCATTATCTTAAATAATTATAATTGTAATACCAAAATCTATAGATAGAGATACATAAATAAAGAAAAAATATAATAATAATAATAATAATAATAATAATGATAATAATAATAATAATAATAATAAAATTAATCAACCTAATAAAAATAAACTTAATATGTATTTTTATTTAATAATTTTCATTTTTATTTTTTTAAAAGGTAAAAAAGAAGTTTGGTTTTGATATAGTGTTTTTTGTTTTTTTTTTTTTTTTTTAGTTTTTAGGCATATGGGGTATTTAAAAATATACCCAAACAAGAACCAATATTATAACCAACATCTTCATAGGTACCAAAATACATATCAAATGCAATTGCTCTTAAATATTTTGAAAAGAATTGTCTATTGTTATTTAAAAATGATTGTTCTCTAAGGATTAATTGATCAACACCAAATTGATCAATGAATGCAGAATAAAAATCAAAACGTTCTTTAATCAAATCAAACTTACAAATATTGTTTTGATTTAAATTTATAAAGTTTTGTAATACTAATTTAACATTTGAAACAACTGATTTAATTTGTGTTGAATTATATTGAAAAAGCATTAATGGTAATTCATTTGATAAATACATTGAACTTTCAACATTGTAAATTATAATTTGTGAACAAATATTTGAATTTTGTGGATTAATAGTATTCTAAAAAAAAAAAAATATGAAAAAAAAGTTAATTTGTGAAAAAAAAAAAAAATGAAAATGATCATAAGTTTAACTTACTTGTAAACCTTTAACAACACCTTTAAAAATTTGAATATAATCTTGTGGTCTCAAATTTTGTAAATAATCAAAATATGAAGATTGATCATTATTATTGATATTGTTGTTATTGTTATTGTTATTATTTATTCCATAAGGAGAATAGTTTGTACCTTTGGCTTGTTGGTTAATATTATTATTATTGTTATTATTGTTGTTGTTGTTGTTTATAGTACCATTGTCATCAATTTCATCATTTTGAGATAAAATTAATGTTGGATTATTTAACAATAGCAAAATCATTAATAATAAAACTATAATATATTTATTAATATTCATTTTTTTTTAAATTTTTATTATTATTATTATTATTTGTATTTAAAAAGAAGTATTGTTATAATTGATAAAAATATATGGTTTTGATATTACAATTTAATAATTTTATAAAATTATACAAATAGTTTTTTTAATAATTATTTATGTTATTGTTGTTATTTTTGGTTATTAATTTTTGTTATTTTTTTAAAGATTAATAAATAAAATTTTTTTCAATTAAATACTATTTTTTTCAAATATCATTAATTATATTATTGTTATTAATTAAAAGAAAAAAGATTTTAATACCTTTAATAATTATTTTAGGAAAAGTTCACCAGTTTAAATTAATTAATTACCATTTTTTATTTTTTTAATACAAATTTTTTATTTAAAAGGAAAAGGGGTGTGCTCATATGTAATTGTGTTGAGCAAAATTGTGTCAATTCTGCTGTGATGAAAATAATTTTTAATAAACAATTATTTTACCTTTTTTTTTACAAACACATTTAAAAAATATTATCAATTTTACATATTATTTTATTAAGATACATGTTTTTTCTTTAAAAAAACAAATATATTATTATGAGTGGGTATATTTGTTTATTTTTTTTATAATTTATAATTTTTTTTTTTTTTTTTTTTTTTTTTTTTACTCATTTCATTGGGGGTATTTTCATACATCATTATAATAATTTGGATATCTTTTGTTTTTTTTATTTTTTTTAAAAAAGCACACTGTGTGTTAGTGGTTATATACATAATAAACCTAGAATTTAAAATTTTTAAATTATTAACCCCAATTATAACTAAAATCATACTAATGGTAAATGGAGATTATATACTTTTTTTTTTATTTCTTAATTCTGACCATGAAAGATATCGAAAATATTTATAACTTTAATAAAAATTTTAAATATAGATATTAAAAATAAGAAAAATTTGTATTAATCTTCTTAAATTTAATATGAATATAAAATTTAAATATAAACCTATAGATTTTTTAAATGTTTCAAGATTACTTTATTTTTTTTTAAATTTTTTTTTTATAAATAAAATTTTTAAGTTTTTAAAAAAATATATTTTATAAATAAATAAACTTTTAAATTTAGTTTTGTTATAACTTTTTTTAATTTTATTAATTTATTTTATTTAAAAATTAAAGTAAAATATTAATTGAATGATATGTTTTTTTTTTTTTTGTTTTTTTTTTAACCAAGGATTGGATCCATGATGACAATTGAAAAGCATTTTCCTAATTGTTCACTTTGTAATTCTCTAGAATAGGTGAGTGAGAATACCTTTTTGTAACAATCAACGAGGTTTGCTGATTGATTCTTAAAAGCTTCAATTTGTCTATGAATAAAAGCTTCTGGTCTATAAAAGTAAAATAAATCAAATTTTAATTAATAGAAATTAAAATGTATTAAAAAATTAAAAATTATACATACCCATTTAAAATTACAAAATTAATATCATTAGCGAATTTAAGAAGAAGTTTTTCAAATCCACATTTATGAGTAATTTGAGAGACAACATTGAATGCAGTACCGAAATTTCCTGCATCACCTGGTTTTAATGATACCAAGGTTTGAGTTCCAGAAACAATAGTTTTAATACATTCAGTACCATTACCTGGGTTAATTTCATTCTAAAATCATTTTATAAAAAAATTTATTAACATTTTTTTTTTTTATTTAAAAAACAGATTTTAAAAAAAAAAAAAATAAAAACTTACTTCAACACTTAATAAAACTTCTTCTAAAAATTTATTAAAATCTTGTGGACTATGTTGTTTATAAAACCATGGAGATTTTGATTCAGGTTTTACATCATCATGTTGTACCTTATTAATACTATTATTAATTTGGTTTTGATTTTTAATTTGTTCTGCATAGCTAACTGCAAATAAACAGAATACTAATAATAAAGCAAAAAGTAATTTCATTCTTTTTTAAACTATGTAATTTTACTAATTTTTTTTTTTTTGACTTATATTTATTGTTTTTGTTTTTAATGGAATACAATAAGAATAATTAATTCTTTAAATAGTAAAAAAAAAAAATTTAAAAAAAAAAAAAAAAAAAAAAAAAAAAAAAAAAAAAAAAAAAAAAATCAAAGTATGAAAATCATAAATAATTATTTCAATTATACCCCCATAAACAAAAAATTATTATGGAAAAAAAAAAGTAAAATTTTAAATGTGTGTGAGTGTGTGTATATAGGGTGGTTAGTATCTGAAAAAATTTGAAAATAAGAAATGAAAATAAATATATATATATAATTTAATATAATACTATCTAATATCACCACAATATCGTACAATGACACCATTTTTTATTTTTGGTGATTTATTACAATATAAAATTCTAGTTAATATTTCAAAATTACTCTGAATATAAAAATTTAACACCAAAAAAAACATAAAGAAATTCTCAGAAAGGTAAAAATAAATTGAAAATTACCATTTTTAAATAAAAAATTATTATTTTTTTTAAAAAATATCACTATATTTAAAATTAAATTATTAAATTCCACTGAAATTATATAAATATTGGATAAAAAATTCTTAAATTGGCTATTTTTTAAAAAAAATATTAAAATTTCATTCTTTATTATAAAATTGTTTTTTGTATTACTATTTATAGTATTATTTTAATATTTTATTATTAATTTGATTGTTTATATATAAAAAAAAATATTATATATAAAATTTCATTCTTTATTAGTATAATTGTTTTTAATTGTATTTTTTTTTTAAACATATTACAAAATAATTAAAAATAAAAATAAAGATATTAAAATAAATAATTGAAAATTGAAACTAATAGTTAAAATATTTGTTGAAGAGGATTTTTCAGGGTCAGCAGTTTCCCTTTCGAATCTCTTACAAATTACATCGATTGCACCAAGATCATGATGTTTTCCAAAAGATTGACAATTGAAATCAGTGACCAAAACTGGAATATTATCACAATTGATAGTATCTCTATAATAATTTAAAACGAATCTACATGAACTATTGAATGGTTGACTTCCTGGGCAATCTGTTATATTTAATGATACAATCTCTTCACAAGGAGTTTTAAAAGCATGACAATTATGTCTTGGATTTAAAATTGAGGCAATGTCATAATAACCCATATCATTTATGAAAATATCTTGAGTGTTACACTTCCAATCAATATTGAAATAAATATCCTCGGTTTTTAAATCAACTAATGACGGTGAGATCGTCTCTTCAACATTTGTCTCCTTCTCATCAAGATTTAAAATACTCTCTAAAATATTACTTTCACTATCAATGGGTTTATTTGGTGAAGGAGTTGGATCAGGTTTTAATATTGGTGCTTGTAAAGGTTGTTCTTCTGACCCTTTTAATGGTAATGATAAAACATATGCAACATTATAATTTATAATAATTATTATGGAAAAAATAAAAATTAACAAATTTATTTTTTTCATTTTTTTTATTTTTGTTATTTTTTTTTTTTTAGATTTACTTTTATTTAATATATATATATATGTATAAAATATTTAATTTTTAAAATTATTTACAGTTTAATAATAATATTAATAATAATAAAATTATTGTTAGTATTTTTTTTCAAAAAAAAAAAAAAATAAATTAAAAAAATTAAAAAATTATTGGATTTAAATAAATTATAAATAACAACCCAAAACAGCAATAATTTTTAAAAATAATATATTCACAAAAATATAATTTAATTACATAAAGGGGTTTTTTTATTATTTTTATATTATTTTTATTATTTTTTTTTTCCTAATCATTAAATTATTATTTATTTTCTATTATTTTTTTAATTTTTATTATTATTATTATTTTTTTTTACACTATCCTTTATATTGTTAAAATAAAAAAAAGTAAACTCTATGAGTGTTTTTATTTGATTTGCTTTTTTAGAGGAAAGGTAAAAAATTTTAATTTATATTAGGGTGTACAACTATTTAGTGTGTTGTAAAAAAAAAAAAGACAAAATAAAAGAAAATAAAACCACACCCCAAGCATTTTTTTTTATCTTTTATCTTTATCACCACTGGTATTTGTTGTTTAAATTTTTTTTTTTTTTTTATTGTTTTTTTTTTTTTTTTAATAAAAATAATAATTGATTTTATTTACAATAAATACATGTATACATTTGACAGATTAGATAATTGATGATACACAGGCACTCCTTAAATATATATTAATTCGAAAAAATAATTTTTATAAAATTGATTTTTTTTTTTTTTTTTTTTATTTATTTATTTTATCATAACAGTTTGTTTTATATTCATTCTTTTAATTATTAAATTGTTTTTTGATCAAGTATTTATTTCTTTATTTTTTTTTTCTTTATTTTTTTTTTTTTTTACCCAAAAATATTTTTAAGTAATTATTTTTATTTTTTTGGGTAAAATTTTTTTTTTTTTTTTTTTTTTTTTTTTTTTATATATATATATGGGAATAAGATAATCTATAAGAAAATAGAATTCTCTTTTTGAATATTAAGGTATTTATGATCTTTTAAGGAAAGGTGGGGGAACTAATTACTTGTTACAACCACATAACAGAATACCAAATACTATTAGTTTATTAAACTTAATACTAAAGTTAACAAAAAAAAAAAAAAAAAACTTATTTTTATAATACTATAAAATAAATATCATTTCCAATTCAATCATTGCAACCCTAAACCAGAATTTTCAAATAATAAATTTTTTTTTTTTTTTTCGAAGCATCCGATTTTTTTATGAAATCAAAAGAAAAAAAAATGTAAAATTTTTTTTTTGGTGCAAAGCAATAAAAAAATCTTTTTTTTGAAACGATGATTTGACATGCACAAAAATAAAAAAAAAATACAACAATTTTTTTTTATGAATTTTGTGGATTTTGCGGTTCTTTATTGATGTTTTTTTTGTTTTATATTAATTAATGAGGCTAATAAATAAATTATATGTGTGTTTAATAATTGCATTAATTATACTTTTTTTTCAATATACAATAGAAAATAAAAGTAATAAAAAAATTAATAAAATTGAAAATGTAAAATTTAATCAATCTATAATTATTAAAAATAATAATAATAATAATAATAATAATAATAATGATTTTGATAACAATGATCAATCTGTAAATAAATTTGTAGTAAAAGATATAGAAAAAAGTAATATACCAAAAACAAATGGAAGGATTAATAATAATAATTATAATAAAAATCGATCCTATAAAAGAAAAGATATGTATGGAAGTGAAGATGATTATGAATCATGGATCAAAAAAAAAGATAATACTAAAAAAAAAGATAATATTAGCGATAATGTTCTTTATGAAATAATATACAGAGAATATTTAATTGAAAAAGAATCAATTGAAAGGACCAATAAAACCACTAATGTTTATAATAGTGATAGCGGTAGCGGTAAAATAATAGAATTTGCATCATCACCTTCAAGTCAAAAAATTAGAAATTCTCAAGTTTTTAAAAAAATTTTAAACAATGAAATCGATTGGAAAAAAAATAAAACCTTAAATCCATTATTATTATCAAAACCCTATATTTTCATTCATATACCAAAAACTGGAGGTACATCGCTTGAAAGTACCTTTGAAATTAATTTACCAAAAAAACATCAACTATTTAAAAAACATGCATCACCAACAGTTGAAGAAGCAGAAAATTGTGCATTAAATGCTGTTGATGCAATGTTTGGTCATTTTGTATTTGGTTTACATTATTATTATGAAAAGTTTAAAAATAATAATAATAGTAATAATAATAATAATAATAATAATAAAAATATTATAAATAAATTAAATTATGATATTAATTCAAACTATAATCAAAATGCTTATAGTTATATGACAATGATGAGAAATCCAATTGATAGAGTTGTTTCTCATTATTTTTTCCTAAAAAATAGTCCAGATCACCCATTGCATGGTGAAGTTCAAAGTATTTCATTAGTTGATTGGGTTGATTTTTCAAAGCTAGCTAGAAATGAACAATGTAGAAGAATTGTTGGAATTTCAAGATCAACCAAAATATTACCAATTGATTTTAGGGAACAATGTATTTTTAGATTAAAATATAGTTTTAAATATATTGGTATTACAGAAAGATTCGATGAATCATTACTCATTTTATCATATAAAACTGGTTTTGATAAATTAAGTTTTATCTCCAAAAACGTTGGTAAAAATAAAAGTTCAAATATTGTTGGATCTCATTATAACATTGAAAATTCATTAATTGAAAAAATTAAATCTTTAAATTTAATTGATTTAGAAGTATATAATATTGCAATTAAATTATTTGAAAAACAAATAGATTTAATTGGTAAAGAAAATTTTTATAATGAATTAAATTATTTAACTAAAAATAAAAGTAAATAAAAATAAACCATGTTTTGTTGTTTTTTTTTTTTTCCATAATTTCTTTGAATATATTTTTTTATTTATATATAGTCAACAAAAAATTATTCGTGATAATATGGAAAAACTTGATAATTACTATATAATAAATGACCATCTTTTGAATAATGAAAAGTTCTATAACATTCATCACAATAAAAGAAAGGTGTTTCATCAGCGAATTGATCACCTAAAGTAACGTATTTAGCTGCGTAAATATCACATACTAAACATTTTCTTCTTCTAATTTTTTGTTGATACGTTACCATTGGGTATCTTGATGGATCCAATTCATCGACTTCATTAACCATACGTAGTGTTTCAAATGTAACCAAATGTTCACAACTACCTTGGTGACAATATAAATAACGTTCACCAATCGATATCTCCAAGTCATTGAATGTTACATTCTCCATTGACTCCTCTCTAAAATTTGAAATATCTTTACCTCTTTCATTTAACCATGTTAATGTATATTTACTATATTGATGATTCCTTGGATCTCTATTATCATTATAAAAAACGTTATTTATGAAAAAAAATCCACTCTTTCTATTTGCACCATCTAAAATACAATCACTCTATATTCATTTTAATAATAATAATAATAATAATAATAATAATAATAATAATAATAATAATAGTAATAATAATAATAATAATAATAATAATAATAATAATAATAATAATAATAATAATAATAATAATAATAATAATAATAATAATAATAATAATAATAATAATAATAATAATAATAATAATAATAATAATAATAATAATAATAATAATAATAATAATAATAATAAGAAAAATTAAAAATTAAAAATTAGAATATGTATATGTATATGTATATGTTTATGGTATAAAGTTTAAAATTAAAACTTACAAGACAATAAATTTTATCTCTTAATACTGTTAATTTATGTGAACCTAATACTAATATATCCATAGTTTTTCTTAATTTAACAGGATGATAGATTGTTACTGATAAAATGACTTCGTGGAGCGATAATTTCGGTGTAATAGGTATTAATTCCAACAATGCATCTAAATCTTTTTCTGAAGGTATATTTATAATATTGTTGTTGCTGTTGCTGTTATTGCTATTGTTTGTTTGGTCTGATGTTGTATTATACATTTTTTGGGCTAGTGCCAATTCTTCTGTAAGTGGCATTTGAATATAAGGGGTTTCTGTGCTACCGTTTCCTAATGTTATTAAAGGTGGTGATATGTCTGTTGTAATAGTGGTTGAATTTTCAATTTGTTTTAATATTGATGGAATAGCCGGTGTTGCTAATGGCTCAAATGAGTTGATTATTTTTGAAGCTGATAGTGGTGAAGCAGTTGTTGTTTCTGGTATTGTTGGTGTTGTGGTTTTTGCTGTTGTTGAATTAGATTTTATATTTTCATTTATAGTTGGTGGAAACTCAAGGGATGGTATTGGTGAAAGCATTTGTAATGGCGAAGATTTAATCTCTTTATCTTTTTGTGAGTTGTTATTGTTGTTGTTATTGTTGTTGTTGTTGTTGTTGTTGTTGTTGTTGTTGTTGTTGTTGTTGTTGTTGTTGTTGTTGTTGTTGTTGTTGTTGTTGTTGTTGTTGTTGTTGTTGTTGTTGTTGTTGTTGTTGTTGTGGTTGTTGTTGTTATTATTATTAAGAAAAAGCGAAGAATCCAATAATGCAGTCATTGGTATATGAGAAAGTAATTGTGATGGTATGGGTGTTAATGATGACACTATTGGAATTGTTTCATTGCCATTACTGTTTAAACTGTTAATTGTATTGGTTGTGGTGGTAATTTTAGATGTTTGAAACACTGTATCTGAAGTTCTATTTATATTTACATTGTTATTTATATTTTTATCATCAATTTCCATATTATCGTTTTTTTTGTTTTTGTCATTATCGCTTTTATTATTATCGACTATGGTTGATGATAAAGATTGAATGGGTTCATTTTCCAAGGATGAAGATGATGACTTTTTAGAAGTCTTTGGTGTTTTTGGTGTTTTTGGTGTTTTTGGTGTTTTTGGTATTTTTGGTGGTTTTGGTGTTTTTGGCTGTCTGGGAGTTTTAGGTGATTTAGGATCTATTATTGGTGTTGTTGGTGTTGTCGGTGTTGTTAGCATTGTCGGTGTTGCTAATGTTGTTGGTGTAGTCAATGGAGTTGGTAATGGAATAATTCTATATCTAATTCCAGATGATGGTTTTGGTAGTCTTATTGGTGTTTTTGGTAATTGTGATTTTATAGATGATGATATTACAGAAGTAGAATGAGATGAGGAACTAATTGTTTTGGCGGATAAAGAGTGAGTTTTTGAGAGATCTAATAAAGTTTTAATACTCTCATCTTCAATTGATTCATCATCAATTGTTTGAATGGATGATCCTAAAGGTGGTGTTGATTCTAAAATTGGTGTTGTGGCAAATGATGAAGTGGTTGATTCATTGGTATTATCACTATAACAACTGGGTGTAGATATTGTTTCTATTTGTGTATTATTATCTTTTTTATATTTCTTTGTAGTCTTTGGTTCTTTTGGTGGTTTAGGTTCCTTTGGTAGTTTATGCTCTTTTGGTGGTTTAGGTTCTTTTGGTGGTTTTTTTGATCCTTTTAAAGGTTTTTCTGTTCCTGTTATTGGTTCTAATGGTAACAAAGTACCATTTTCATCTCTTTGCCATGACCTTGATGTTCTTTTTATATCATTTTCATTATTATTATTATTAACATCATCATTACCCGCTAACATTGTACTTGCGGGTAGACCACCAAGTGATAAGCCTCTATTATTATTACTATAACTTATATTTTTTAATTGTAATAATGCTGGATCGATCTTTTTTAAAATTTCGCCCTCAATATGTTGATATCTCGTAACTGGTTTAATATCATCAATCCTTTTGATAAATTATTAATTAAAATTTGATATTTGGTAGTAATAATATTAATATTAATACCAATAATAAGTAATAATAATAAGCAAAAATAATAATAATAATAAAAACAATAATAATTTGTACATACTGTAAATTTGCAAAGAGTGTCTCTAATTTCGGACTTATAGTTTCAGATGATAATGATTTAGAAAATATTGTTTTAAATCTATCGACACTGATAACACCTGTTTTAAAACTATTTAAATATTGACTTAATACGAAATGAGTTGGTATTTGGTTTAATTTCTTTGTTGAATTTGTATTTCTACTCGTTTTTGTAGTTTCATTAAATCCTCCTATATCATCCTCCTCTTCACCTTCATCATCTTCTTCCTCTTCGTCACCTTCACTATCCTCATCATCATCTCCTTCTTCTTCTCCTTCTTCTTTTTCATTTATTCTACCACCTATACCATTATGACTATTTCTTCTACTGATATTGAAACCCTCTGTTTCTTCTTCGTCATCATCTTCTTCATATTCTTCTTCATCCTCAAACCCGTACAGTGGAACTTTACCAAAGAAATTTATATTATCCATTATTTATCAGTTGTATTTATCCATATATATATATATATAATATGTATATGTATTAATTTTATAGATAAATTGTTTAATTATTAAATAAATCCTTTCAGAAAATGAATTTATACTATATGAAAAAAAAGATAGATATGGGATTTCAATTTTTAAAAAAATTTGAATGAAAAATTAATTTCATTTGAAAAAAAAAATTAAAAAAAAAAAACAAAAAAAAAAAATTTTGTTCGGTTTTCATTTAAAAAAAAAAAAATATTTTAGTAATAATAATTCAATAAAATATGTCAGAAAAAAGAAAATTTTATTTCAAAAAAAATAAAGAAGGTGGGGGATTTAATACAAAAAAAAAGAATAAAACTACAAATGTTGATGATTTAAATTTAGAAATGGTTCCATGTCCATTATGTGAAAACAATTTTTATGATAAAACTGATATTAATAAAGAAGAAATCAATGAAGACATTAATACCACCACAACCACTACTATTACCACTACTACCACTACTACTACTACTAATACTATCAATAATAATAATAATATCAATACAACTCCTACTAATAGTATAAGTTCAAATGATGAAAATATAAAAGATAATAAAAAAATTAAAATATTTTCAAAGAGATTAAATAAATTATATTATGGGTGTGGTGAATGTGGATTAGTTTATATGCATCCACATTTTCATGTTGAAAATAGTAAAGAAAAAGATCGTTATGAACTACATAAAAATTCACCAACTGATGAAAAATATAAATCATTTTTATTACCATGTGTTGAGAAATTAAAAGATTTATTAGAAAAAGAATTGAAAGAATTTGATGATGACAATGATAAAAAAGAAGAGAAAAAAAATCAATTCATTGGATTAGATTATGGTTGTGGACCAGGTCCAACTCTATCATTAATGTTTAAAGAAATTACAAATTTTAATGTTGAAAATTATGATCCATATTTTATGAAACATGAAATGGTTGAAAAAGTTGAAAAAAATTTAAAAATTAAAGAAAAAGATGAAAAAGATGAAAAAAACAAAGAAAATGAAGAAAACAAAGAAAAAGAACAAATTGAAGAAATTAAACCATTTAAATTTATAACTTGCACAGAAGCAATTGAACATTTCAAATATCCAATTAAAGATTTAAAAAAAATTATTGATGGTAATTTAATTTCAAAAGATGGTGGATATTTATTAATTATGACTCAATTGTTATTAAATGATGAAATGTTTGAAAATTGGCATTATCCAAGAGATTTCACCCACATTTGCTTTTTTAGACCAAAAACTTTTAATTGGATAGCTGAAAAATTTAATGCAAAATTATTAGAACTTGATCAATCAAAAGGAATCTCAATTTTATTTTTTGACCAATAAAAAAAAAGTTGAAAAAAAAAAAAAACAAAATAAATAAATATTCAATGGACTAAAATAAATAATTTGATTTTCCATTAAGATGTCCCCTCCCCACATTTGCATTTTTTTTATTATCAAATTTTTTTTTTTTTTTTTATTTTTATTTTTTTTTTCCACACAAAAAATTTCAATTAATCCAAAAATCTAATTTATTATAATTTGATAATAAAAATAATTGAGAAAATAAATCTGAAGATTTTTATAAAAAAAAAAAATAAATAAAATAAAAGAATGAAAAAAAAAGAAAAATTATTAGAAATATCGAAAAAAAAGTTTATCGAAAATCTGGCACAAAAAAAAAAAAAAAAAAAAAAAAAAAAAAAAAATATCACAATTATTTTCACTTAAATTTTTGATTGTGACATCATTTGATCAATTTTATTTTATTTTAATAATGGAGAAAAAAAAAAAAAAAAAGATCTTTTTTTTTTTTATTTATTTGTTTGTTTTTTTTTTATTTTTTTTATATATTTGTTTTTTTTTTATTTTTATTTTATTTTATCTTTTATTTTTATTTAAAAAGTTTTATTGTAATTTATAAAAATTCCCACCTTCTATTTAAAATTATTTTTGTTTATTTTTTTTTTTATTTTTATAAAATTTTATTTTAATTTATATGGAGGTGGGAATTTTTTTAAAAAAAACTATCTGTATGTTTCCCAGCTGTTTTTGACTTTTCACTTATGTGTGCGCAATAAAAAAAAAAAAAACGGTTTTAAAAATAAAGTGGAATTATTGAGGCGACACTAAAGAATATCCTTTGCAGTCGAATTATTTATTGTTACGTCAGAGCACCAGTTCCCACCTTCAATGCTTAAAAGAATTTTTTTAAAATTTTTTATTATTTTTACGAGCAATTGATCAAAAAAAAAAAAAAAAAATTTTAATTTTATTTTTTTTTTTTTTTTATTTTTTTTTTTTAATTTTATTTTATTTTTAAAAAAAAAATTTTATAAAAAAAAAATCAATAGGAATAAAAAATTTATCATAATCAAAAAAAAACAACAACAACAACAATAACTGCAATAAAAATAAATAAGTAGATCTATACTTTTATTTTAAAAAAATATCTTAAAAACTTTATCACATATATGTAAGTAATTTTATTATAATATAAAAAATTATAAATCCATATTTTTATTTTTTATTTTTTTTTATTTTTTTTTTTTTTTTTTGTTTCTTCTTTTTTATTTTTTTTTATTTTTTTCTTTGTTGTTTTTTGTGTTCAACAATTTCGGTTTTTTTTTTTATAATAAAAATAGATTTTTTTTTTTTTTTTGTTTTATTTATTTATTATTATTTATTTATTATTTATTTATTTATTATTTACTTAATTTAATCTCAACTTTTTTTTTTTTTTTTATTTTTTTTATTTCATTTTTTCCTTATTCTCTTTTTGTTAATTAATTGAAAAATTGGGATAAATAAAAAAAAATAAAAAATTAAAAAAAAAAAAATTAAAAACCAATGATATTTTTGTGATAAAAATGAAAACTCTAATGTGGGTGTGTTATTTTTTTTTTCATTTTTTTTATTTTTTTTTACTTGTATAAAATTTTTTTTTTTTTTTTTACAAATTTAGAAATCAAAAAAAAAACTCAAGGTATCCAATCAGAAACACCACACATTCTGAGTATAATTTTTATTTATTGAAAAAAAAAAAAAAAAAAAAATATATGAAATGTATTTAATAAAAGATCTATGTGTTCACCCACACTTTTTTCACAACAATAACTACTCACAAAATCTCACATTATCACATAAATTTTAATAATAAATTGAATAAATAAAACTCAAAATTAAAATTTTTTTATAAAAAGGAAATTGATTGGTTGCTTTCAATTTTTCTAAAGATAGAAAAAAATATGTTTTTTTCATATTTTTCTTTCTTTCTCTCTCTTTTTTTTTTTTTTTTTTTTCAACCATCAGGATTGGGAAAAAAAAAAAAGGTAGTGTGTGTTCCTATTTTTGAAAAAAAAAAAAAAAAAAAAAAAATATTAAAAATAATAATGATGATAAAATGATAATAAAATTAAAAAAAAATAAATAAAAAAAATATATATTGTGATATTAGTTTTAATATCAATAATATTAAAATCATTCATATGTATGTGGGTTAAGTGTTGGTTAAATTGTGTTTATCAATATTTTTTTTTTTTTCTTTTTTTCTTTTTGGTGTGTATGGAATAAATAAAATTCATTTAATTTGTTTACATATTTATCAAAAAAAAAAAAATAAAAAATAAAAAAAAATAAAAAAAATAAAATTTATTTTTAAAAAAAAACAAAGTTGATATATTCTTTTTTTTTTTTTTTTTTGTGTTTTTTTTTTTTCCAACATTTTTTATCTTTTTTTTTTTTTATTTTTAAATTTTATTTTTTTAAAAAAAAAAATTAAAAAAAATAAAAAAAAAGATATTGTCTTCTTTTTTTTTTATTTTATTATTTTTTTAATTTTTAATTAAACTTGTTTTTTTAAAATTTTTATGTTTTAAATTTTTAACTTTAAAATTCAAAAAAAAAAAGAAAAAAGAATAAAAAAAAAAAAGATAGATTGTTCCAGAAAAAAAAAATAAAAAAAAAAAAGGTGTATGTAATATTTAATTATAGCCTTAACCCTACAAAATTTAAAAAATTTCATAGAATCAAAAATATCTTTGTGACATAGTACTACTTGTTTTTTTTTTTTTTTTTTTTTTTTTTTTTGTGTCCTTTCTTATTTTATTTTTTTTTATTTATCCATTTTATTTTTTTTATTATAAAATATTTTATTTTTTATTTTATTATTTTTTTTTTTTTTATATACAACGGTTGGTTGTTTATTCAAATTATAGTAAATAAATTCGATTCAACTCCATTTTCCATTTATAATAAAATAAAATAAATAAAAATTTTATTTCAAATTAATCAAGATATATTATATATATTTGGGGTTTTTAAATTTTTAAAATTTTTTTTTTTTTTTTTTTTCAAACCCACACCTATTTTTGTCCACAGGAAATTTCTTTCGTTATCAATCTATTGTTTACTCAAGTTTATATGTCTCGCAATCTTATCTTCATTTTAATTTTTTTTTTTTTTTTTAATTCAATTTCTTTTTTTTTTTTTTTTTTATATTCATTCTATCCACACACACATACATTAAAACATCCCCTAATTTTTTGTTGTCAGTTTTTTCCAAATTTAGCCACATTTGAAAACCGTTTTTATAAAATTAAAAAAAATAAATAAAAAAATAAAAAAATAAAAATAAATATCAAAAAAAAAAAAAAAAAAAACAATAAAATAAAAAAATAATTTCTTATTTCCTGAATTACTAAAGGACACAACACAACGGTTTTACTATTCAATCAAAAATATTAAAAAATTTTAAAATGACCCCATCTCATAGTGCTTGAGTCTTGTTTTTTTTTTGTTTTTTAGTTTTATAACTTTCAGAGCCCACATAAAAATAATCATATCTCACTCGCAAAAAAAAACCTTTTCTTTTAAAATTTATTTAATTTTATTTTTTTTTTTAAATTTTTTTTTTTTTTATAGTTTTTTTTGATTTTTTTTTTAAAAGAAATTTTTTTTTATTTTTCCACCTTCTTATTCCTTCTAAAATTAAAAAAAATAAAAAAATAAAAACAATAAATTTTATATCCATTTAATGAAATCATTTTGTAAATAATTTTATTATCATTGTAATATTATACAAATTTATATTTTCTTTTTTTTTTTTTTTTATATTTTTTTTTATTTTTCTATTAATATCAGTTATTAAAAAAAAAAATAAAATAAAAAAAAAAAAATAATATAAAATACTGGTACAAAAAAAAAAAAAAAAAAAAAAAAAAGTAATAATATATTTTTTCTCTTTACCATAATTGGAATTTTCCAATTTTATTTTTTTTTTAACATCAATTGTTTAAAAATATAAAATTATAAATTTTATAAATTTTATAAAAAAAAAAAAAAAAAAAAAAAAAAAAATTAAATAACGAATATCATGTGGTGCTCAAAAGAAAAAAAAGAGAATTTAAAAATTTGTAGAGAGAGATGGAGAAAAAAAAAAAAAAAAGAGAATTTAAAAATTTGAACACTTAATTTTATTTTATCATAGTTTGTTTTGTTTTATGTTTTATTTAATAAAATTATGTGTATATAAATATTTATTTTATATTCTTTTTTTTTTTTTATTTTATTTTATTTTTTTTTTCTTCTCTCTTCTTTCTTCCTATTTTTTTAAATACTTAAATTCATAATACTTATTCCTTTTCTTTTATTATTATTATTATTAGACGAATTAATGGGAAAGGTCTTTTTTGAAGAAAATAATCATAAAATTTTAAAATATCTTCCAGTTAACCAAAGCGATCACCACCACCTTATTAGAATAATATATTAAATAATACCTTTACACACACCCTGTCAATAGTAATAATAATTAATAATAAAATTTTTTTTTATCTATAAAAAAAAAAAAAACAAAACAAAACAAAACAAAAAAACAAAAAAACAAAAAAAAAAAAAAAATCAATATGAATCAAACAATTTTAAGTTCAAACGAAAATTCATTATTTCATAAACATCAATTTTCACAACAATCACCACTCTCACCAGAACAACCAAAAAGATCAAGTTTTTCAAAAACAAGAGTATCAATCGTTTACAATGGAAAAGAAGAGTTTGTAAGTTGGTATGGTTCAACACCATCGCAAACCATTGAAGAGGCAATTAAAACTGTATTTCAATTACCAAGTAATGCTAGATTATTTTTAAAGGACATAGATGGTGATGTCGTTGCAATTGCACCAACTTTACCAGCCGGTGAAACTTTTAGTTTATTTGTTAGTAATAGTTCCTCTTCCTCATCTCCAAAATTGAATAACTCCTCCACCTCCTCATCAAATGGATCCTTGGCCAAATCTTTTGATAACCCATCCTCGTCAGCAACCAATGGTGTTAGTGAAGTTACTGAAACACCATCATCACCATTAAATGAACAACAAGTTGATTTATCGTCATCAAATGGTAATTTAAATACAAGTGGTTCAGCAATACCCGATAAATTGCCACTTAAATCATCGTCAGCCTCATCATCACCAGAACCATTGAAATCTGCATTACTCTCAGAGAATGATGACATTGGTGACGATTTATCAGGTGGCCAAAAAAGATTGTCGAGTGGTGATTTAGGTATCGAGGAGGAGGATGATGAAGATGATCCACGTAAAAAAAGAAAGAGAAGAAAGGCAGTTGAGATCGATAGATCTTTCAAATGTTCAATGGCAAATTGCCAAAAGATTTATGGCTCTGAAAATGCCCTTAAAATGCATATCAAATTAAAACATCCTGAATATCAATACTTAATCATGCAACAACAAA
Organism: Dictyostelium firmibasis; assembly: GCA_036169595.1. Classification (NCBI taxonomy): domain Eukaryota; phylum Evosea; class Eumycetozoa; order Dictyosteliales; family Dictyosteliaceae; genus Dictyostelium; species Dictyostelium firmibasis. Next base: position 1,058,732 of record CM069768.1, read on the forward strand.
TTCCATTATCAAACAAAACTTCACCACCCATCATAGTAAATAATAAACTCTTAAACTATAATAGCAATACAAATAATAATTATAATCAACAATATCAACAATATCAAGTTCAAGTACAACAACAATATCAACAACAACAGCAACAACAACAACAACAAATGAATAATAGAGTACCAACTTCATTATTATTCCAACAACAACAACATCAACAACAATTACAACAACAACAACAACAACAACAACAACAACAACAACAGCAACAACAACAGCAACAACACCACCAACAACAAATTCATCAACATCGTACAAGTGGAGGCATTCCATCAATGAAATATTATTCCGAACAACAACAGCAACAACCAACACCACAACAATATTCACAACAATACCAACAACAACAGCAACAACAACACCAACAATATAATGGAGGTAATGGTTTACCAAAATTATTTAACAATCATAATAATTCACAAGTACCAACAACAGAATTAAGAAATCATTTACAATCATTCCTTGCAAAGGAAAAAAATAATAATAGTAATAATAATAATAACAATAGTAATAATGATCATTATTCAACCATTAATAAAATTATTAGTGCAACCAATATGACCAACTTTTTTCCATCAAACTTACATCCAAGTTTTTTCCAAAGTTTTCAACAACAACTTAATCAATTAATTGCTGGTAATCCTGGTATTGCTCAAGATATTCTCAAATACGATATTGAAGAATTGAGTAATTTTATCAAAAAACAAATTGATCAAGTTAAATTAAAACAAAACAACGAAGGTTTTCAACAACAACCATCACAACAGAGATTAAATAGTAATAATAACAATAATAATAATAATAATAGTAACAATAATAATAATAGTAATAATAATAACAATAATAATAATCGTCTTCCAAACTTCAATTACTTTTCAAGTCATGGTAAATCTGAATCTGATGAAGAAGATTTAGAAAATGAACAACAAAATAATCGTTTAAAGAATTTCTCCATCTCTAAACGACAATTATTCGAAAGAAACGAAGAACAAGATGAACAACAAAATGATGATAATAAAAACAATAACGAGACCTTTAAAAAACAACAACAACAAAAAACTGTAGATTCTGAATTTTCCACTCCAAACTCCTCACCAATAAATAATAGTAATAATATAAATAATTTAAAAATTTCAACAACATCTTCAACAAATAAAACCATACTTCCATCATTATATTCATCAATTCAGTCATCACCTTTATCAACATCATCAACCACTTCAAAAGGTAATTTATCATTTTTAGTTAGCTCAAATAATGATGATGATGATCGTCATATTGAAGAAAAATCCCAAGAAAAAAATAACACCTGTACAAAGAATGAACCAAACCATAAAAATCATAACCAACCTGATACAAATGCTGCAAGCTTACTTTTAGGTTTGCAACACATTTAAATAAATATATACAACTATTTAAAATTTTTTTTTTTTTATTAAAAAAAAAAAAAAATCCAAAAAAAAATCATCTTATTTTATTTATTTTATCTTGATTGTTTTTTTTTTATTAACCATTTTGAAGGATGGTTGATCCCAAAAAACCCATTTTTTTCTTTTTTTTCTGAATGTTCAATTTTTTTTTTTTTTTTGAAATTGGTAATCTGGCTTCATCTTGGAATTCCAAGATGAAATTATTAATTTACAATTTAAATCTTCTTCATTCGATTCTTCTATATATGTGGAAGTGAACTTTGAATCTGAATCACATGATATTGTATTTGAATATCCAAAATAACCAAACACATAATCATGATACAATTCAACTATTATTTATTGAATAAGTGTACCAATTTACCACATAATTTGTTACTAATATCGGTTTTTAAAAACTACCAACCAATCTCTATTTTTTTATCAACTAAATAAAGCTTATAACAATAATCATCCAGAAAACTTTAATCAAATAAACAACAGACCCTACTCCTGTTTTACCCTTTTATTAAGGATCAGTTAATTTAATGTAACGATGACTTGACAACCTAATTATATCTTTTCTTTAGTTAAGAAAATTAAGATAAAGATTATAATAGTTTTAAATTGTTCTTCATTAATTTGAAAAAAAATAATAAAATAAATTATAAAAAATATGAGATTATATATATCTATTATATATACATATAAGTAAAAGCATAATTTTTTTAAATAAAAAAATATAGTTCATGGAGTAAGTTTAAAAAAACAATATTAAGAATAAAAATAATATAAAATAAAATTTTACCAAATAAATCTGTAAGAAAATTTTATTTATTTAAAAAAATTGAAATTTTTCATATAAAAAAAAAATGTGAAAGTACGAGTAAAAAATGCAAAACCTACCCCCTTTTTGGGTGCCCATAATCCAATAATCCACCTTTTTTAAAGGGCCAACACACGATCATTTGGATTCTGTGCTGGGTAGGAAAGAATCTGATCCTTTTTGTCCAATATTTTCATGAACTAAGAAAGATCATATCCTTTTTTGTCCCATTGTTGTTATGGGCTATCCCCTCCTTATATACGATCCCCTCCTAATATCCTATTCCATATATTTGAAAAACTAACTATATAAAATAAAATCAATTATTAGTTTTTACATATGGCTTTTAAATAATATTTAACAACCTTACCTTAGAGATTTTGTATCTAATTTGAAACTGATTTGGTGTATATTTGAAAAACTAAAATAAAATAACTATATAAAAAAAATCTATTATTAGTTTTTTTAAATGACTGTTATAAAAAATTATTTAACACCTTACCTATGAGATATTGAATCTAATTCGAAATTAAACTAATTCTATATATTTGAAAATCTATTTTGAAACCTAAATTATAAAAAAAAAAAAAAAGGTTATTGAATCATAATAATTTTGAGAATGGTGACAATGATGGCGATAATGATGATATTGTTGATAATTGTGAGAATGGTGATAATGATAACGATAACGATGATGATGACAATGATAATGATGATAAAGATAATGGTGATAATTGTGATAATGGTGGTGATAATGGTGATAATGGTGATAATGGTGATAATGGTGGTGATAATTGTGATAATGGTGTTAATGGTGGTGATAATGATGATAATTGTGAAAATTGTGATAATGGTGATAATGATAACGACGAGAATGACAATGACAATGATGATAAAGATAATTGTGATAATGATAACGATGATGATGACAGTGATAATGATGATAAAGATAATGGTGATATTGGTGATAATGGTGATAATGGTGATAATGGTGGTGATAATTGTGATAATGATAACGATGATATTGATGATTGTGAGGATGGTGACAGGGATAATGACGATAATGTTGATATTGATAACGATGATGATGATTGTGAGGATGGTGATAATAATGATGATTGTGAGGATGGTGACAAAGATAATGACGATAATGTTGATATTGATAACGATGATGATGATTGTGAGGATGGTGATAATGATAATGATGATTGTGAAGATGGTGACAATGATAATGATGACAAAGATAATGGTGATAAAGGTGATAATGGTGATAATGGTGGTGATAATGGTGATAATGGTGATAATGGTGGTGATAATGGTGATAATGGTGATAATGGTGGTGATAACGAAGACAAAGATGATATTGATGATAATGGTGATAATGATTGTGATGATGTTGATAATGATGATGATGGTGATGGTGAAAGTGGGAATTGTGAAGGTGGTGACGGTGGTGATAATGATGCAATTGGTATTTCAAAAATAATTGGAAATTCAACAAATATGTTACCAGTCATTTCATTTATCACTTGATTACAGTAGTCTCTACATTTGTAGAGACTATTTTTTTTTTTATTATTTAATAAATAAATTTTATTAAAAGAAAAAATTTCTTTTAACTCTGATATTTTAAAAAATGATTGCATTATTGATTTATTTCAAAAAAAATATATTATTATATAGACAAATTTTATTATTATAGAATGTAGTAAATTTAATAAAAATAAAAAATAAAATTTTTTTTTTTTTTTTTTTTTTTGAAAAAAAGAGGGAATTTAAATTTTTGGCTTGAATTTTAAATTTCCTTTTTTATCTTTTTATTTTATTTTTTTCAAAAATATAACCACTTTATTTATAGTTTTTATTGCATACATTTTAAATTATTATTATTTTTTATTTTTTATACACACTTTTTTTTCAATTTTAAAAAAAAAAAAAAATTTTGAACCAGGTCCAATTAATAATGAATTATCACATGAAGCATTATTAATAATTGGAGTTGAAAGATTAAATGCAAAATTGAAGCCATTCATCCATATATATTAAAACCATTCGTCATAATATAAATCCATCAAACTATAATAGTTTACCAACGATTACATAGATTTTTTTTTTTTTTTTAATATTAAAAAAAAATATTTTAATATGATTTATAACAAAAGAAATAATAGCTTTAATTTTAAATTAATTGTGTTTTACAAGTTTTGGGTCCTATGTAATTTTCAGCAATTCGAAGTCTATCCAAAAAAAAAATCCATTTTTTGAAATATTTTAAATAAATAAAAAAAATTGTAGGATAGACTTCAATCGCTGAAAATTTTTCCTCATCACTGACTAATGCTAAATTTAAGTTGGTTAACTCTTTGATTATAATGATTGTTTTTAATTTTCAATTGAATTACTGCTTAAAATAGTTGTATTTAAATCATTCAAAGATAAACTTTAGAAACCATGTTTTTAAAATGATATTATGATTTATTACTCATTTTATATGTAAATAATAATATTTGATATATTAAGTTATTTTAATTATATTATTATTATTTATAAATATGAAGTAATACAGAGGACCTTAGAAAGAAATAATAATAAAATTTATATTTATTGTAATAATAATGTTTTTAATGTTTGTTTATTTATCTTTTATTTTATTTAATTTATTTTATTTATAATTCTAGTTTTTTTATATTGTTCTATAATTTTTTTATTATTATCTAAAATTATTTTTTTTTTCTTTTTATTTTAATTTTACAATTTACACTAATTAGTAAATTCCAACATACAACTACCAATTTACCACATAATTTGTGTGAGTAATATCAGTGGGGTGAAAACGCCAACATCTCTCTATTTGTTGAAGAAAACCCATAACCTATTCATCTAAATAAAAACATCTAAGAATAATTATTGTAATACATACAGAAAACTTTAACCAAATAAACAACAGACCCTACTACTACTATTTTACCTACTCATTAATCATCATTTGATTGGATGACTAAACCACCTAATTAAATCTTTTCATTGGTTAAGATACCCTTGAAGTATATTTTTAATACTGGCCCACCTTGTGATATTATTTTCTTTACACACCAATTTAAAAATGAAAATGGTTAACTAAATTTAAATGGTGGTCTTTTATCAAGTGATAATTCAATTCAATTGAATGTGTCTCGATAAAAAGGAAGTGGTTCTTTCAATCAATCAATCGAATAGTGAATTTGGTTCAAAACTTCCATTAAACCTGCTGGTATTAATTCTACAATCAATATTTCATCATCACCATCGACAATTGTAATTGTAATTAATTCAATCGATTCTTTTTCAACAATAAATATTGGTAAATTTGACAATGGAAAAGATTTAAAGTCCGCTCCATGTGTTGAATCAAAAATAACCGAAAATTCTTTTTCTTTGTTATTCGGTGTTGGCGATTGTAATACTGGTGATGTTATTATTATAAATTATCTGTTGGTATAGTGATTCCTTGTGCAATTTTTGCTACCAAACTAAAACTGTATTTTTACTTTTAAAAAAAAATGAAAAAAAAAAATTTTAACAGAACAAAATAAAAAAATAAAAAATTAAAAAATAAAAAATTAAAAATAAAATATTTTTTTTAAAGATTAGTTTGTTATGGAAAAAAAATAAAAAAACTAAAATCTGAAATAATTAAAATTTCTTAGAAACATTATTTTTTTTTGAAAATTAAAAAAAAAAAAAAAAATTTTTTTTTTTTTTGTCATATTAATAAAAATCTTTTTTTTTTTTGATTTTTTTTGATTTTTTTTTTTTTTTTTTTTCTTAACTTTCATTTCAAACAACAACCTTCTTTATTCTGTAAAATAAAACATTGTACAAAAAAAAAAAAGATGAGTCATGCTAACCCATATATTTGGTATTATTTAGATGGTGATGCATGGAAACCTTATGATACATCATTATTGGATGGATTTGAAAAGATCTATAATTCAACATTAGCAATACTTGGCAATAAAAAGATTAAAGTTGATAATGAAAGATACATTGAAATTATGCCATTAGCAGATGTATGTTTTTTTAAATAGTAAAATAATCTTTATTAATAATAACCAATTTTTTTTTTTTTTTTTTTTTTTTTTTCTTGTTTTCGAAATTAATTAATAAACCAACTTTGGCCAATTAGATTCTTTCAAATTTTACAAATTCTATTTCAGATCCAGATTTAGTTGGTATTCAAAGAAGATATGATGATTCTATGAAGGTATTTATTTATTCTTTCATAGGAAAAAAAAAAAATTTATTTATTAATTTTAAAATATAGCGTCGTGCAGTAAAAAGAACAAAAGCAAATACAACAACATCATTTTTTGAAGATCTTCAATTTGCATTTTATAGTAATACAAGTCAAAAAACAAAAACAAATGAAATTAAAGGTGTAATTAAAATGTGTGGTGGTAAATCAGTTGACACAATGACAAAGAAAACTGACTATCTCATATTGAAGCCATCTGATCTCAAAGATGATATTAAAAGTTTTAATGATATTATTTCAAAAGCTGAAAGTTTAAAAATTATTTGTGTTGAGTCGACTTGGATTGATTCTTGTATTAAATCAAAAAAATTAGTTGATCATACTGCCTTTCTTGTTAGTCAAAGTATGTATTTTTTTTTCGGTTGGCCTTTGATAATTTTGGAAAAAAAAAAAGAAAGAAATTTATTAATATTTTAATTTTTATTAAATTATTTTAAAGAAACTGCACCAGTTGTTGCAACACCATCTACAAGTACCTCAACAAATAGTACAACAACAACAACAACAACAACAGCTGCAACAACTTCACCAAAATCAAAATCAAAAACTAACTCAACAGCAACAACAAATAGTTTAGTAGCAAATTCAGGGTTTTTAATTAAAGGCAGTGAATGGGCAGGTGTTTGTTCAAGTGATGGTGATCATTATCCATTAGTTATGACAGTTGATGATGTTGTGGGTGATAAAGTATCGGGTGTTATAACTTGGATTAATTTAGGTTACGCAAAAACAAAATATAAGGGAAATGTAGTTGCTGCTAATGGTGAGTTTGATTTCCAAGAATATGAAATTATAAGTGGTGAAGATGATGTCGAAGTTCCAAATGACTATAAATCCATAGTCTATGGTGACCAAATCATTGGTAAAGTTGGTGATTCAACTTTTAAACTTAAATTAACCAAATCACCACCAGTTACAAACATACAACCAGACTCTCAATGGAAAGGTACAAGTACATTGATTGAAAACTTTAAATTGGATGTCGTTAAACGTGATGGTGAAAACATCACTGGCACAATCACTTGGGGTTCTAATTTCGATGAAGCTATCTCTACATTCACTGGTAAAATTACCTCAACCTGTATAGAGGTCTCTGACTATAAAGAAGGTAAAAAATTAGGTCCTGAAGAATTATCTCATCCATTTAAACTAATACCTTCACAACAATCTGATCATTCAATTAAATTTAGAATCGAAAAATAAATAAAAAAAATTTTAAAAAAAAAAAATAAATTAAAAAAATAAATTATTAATATTTATTGTCATTATTATTGAAAAAATTAATTCAAAAAAAAATAAAAATTATTAATTCAAAAAGAAATAAAAATTAAAGAAAAATTATAAGAAAAAACTATTTATAAAACTTTTTTTTGGTTAAGTTCCCCAACGGCTGTGTACAAAGTTTTTGAATTTTTTTTTTTTTTTTTTAATTTTTTTTTCCTTTTTTTTTAAAATAAAAAATAGAAAAAAAAATTTATTTTTTTCTTTTTTTTTATTTTTCAATTTTTTATTTTTCAGCACAAAAAAGTTTACACATAAAAAGATAACTTTTTATTAGATCCATAGTATTACTATATCACATTTTACTCGTATGAGCTCAATTCAAAATCTTAACTCAGCTGGTATGTACATATTATAGGATTCGTTTTATTTATTGTTTATATATATCGTATTTTTTTTACTGTACGCAAAAAAACAAACAAAAAAAAAATAAAATAAAGAAAATTATGAAATAGTATATATATATATATATGTATATACAACAGTAATAGTTCAAGAAACATCATTTATACTCTCACCTTTATGTTTATGGAAGAAAATAAAATAAAAAACCTTAAACTTCTATTTCTAACATTATTTTTTTTTTTTTTTTCCCTCTCTTATATTTTTAATCTTTTTACCCTCTTTTCTTTTAATAATAAAAATAAATTTTAAAATTAAAAAGACCCATTTGCTGAAGAATCCAATTTAGGTGGAGATTCAGGTATCAGTTACGTCCACATTCGTATTTTCCAAAGAAGCGGTCGTAAAGCAGTAACTACAGTAGAAGGATTACCACCAAAGACTGATTTAAAGAAAATTTTGAAACATCTCAAGAAATCATTAAATTGTAATGGAAACATAGTAGTAGAAGAAAACCTTGGTATGGTTCTTCAACTCCAAGGAGATCAGAGAAAAGAAATCGCTAACTTTTTAATTGAAGAGAAGATTTCTCAAAAACCATCTATCAAGATACATGGTTTCTAAAAGAAAAAGGATGTGAAAAAAAAAAAGAAAACAAAAGACAAATACATTTTCATCTTTTTTTTCTTTTTCTTCTCAAAAGAAATTATACAACACTATATAGTTTAACCTCCTTTTCAACACTAAATAACTAAGACAAAAAAAAAAAAAAAAAAAAAAAATATATATAGACAACCTACAATACAAGTAGTTTTAATAAAATCAATTCACAATGTTTAATAGTAATATGTAAACCAATCTTTTTTTTTTTGCGCACAAAAAAAAAAAAAAAATTAAATAAAAAAAAAAAAAACACAAATATATATAGTTTGAATTTATTTTTTTTATTTTATTTTATTTTTATTTTATTTTTTTTTCTTCTCTCCTTAACTTACTATTTTCATTTATTTTTATTTTTTTTTTTTTATTTTTTTTTAAATTTTTTTAAAATTTTTTTTTTTTCGACATTGATGAAAAATTTTTCATTTTTTTTTATTTTTTTTGGTTCTGTAATTATTTATATACAAATGTATGAATCTTACATATTAGTATACCCTAATTGTAAAAACATTATATTTAATGACAAAAAAGAATAAAATAATAAAAACAATAAACATACCTATAAAATAGTGTTTACAACCCTACCCATATAATAATAATAGTAGTAATAATAATAATAATAATAATAATAATAATAATAATAATAATAATAATAATAATAATAATAATAATAATAATAATAATAATAATAATAATAATAATAATAATAATAATAATAATAATAATAATAATAATAATAATAATAATAATAATAATAATAATAATAATAATAATAATAATAATAATAATAATAATAATAATAATAATAATAATAATAATAATAATAATAATAATACTACTACTACTAATAATAATAATAATAATAGTAATAGAAGGTTTAAAACTAACATAGATATTTTTTTTTATTATTTACAGATATTTTAGTAGTTTAGGATTTTTTTTTTAAAAAAAAACAATACAAACACAATAGAAATATAAATAAACAAAGAAATTAACGACAACAAAAATAGAAACACCAATTTTATATTTTTTTACATTCATTAAACACGCGTTCACAATACAAACACTCAACAAACCATAAATAATATAAATCAATGTCAATGGATCACCAGGACCTTAAAAGAAGGGATCCTCCAGTAGATTCTGAAAGCCAAAGACCTAGTAAAAAGATATCATTATCATCGTCAGAGGCATCAGTTCCAACAGGAGGCCCACCAATTGACCAAAATTTAATATTGTTTCAAAATAGGGCTATGAAAGTTCGTGTTGAAGAACAAAAAATTGAAATTAATGATAGAGAACAAAAAATAAAACAATTAAATACAAAAATACACCAATACAAAGAGAATATTAGTTGTTTATGTAGAGTTTGGGACCAAGTAAGTTTTAAGAATATATACGAATATAGACATTTAAAATTTATTAATAAATTTCTATTTTCAATTAATTCAATATTAATATTATTATTATTGTTTATTATTATTATTACTACTCTTTAGTTAAATAGTGGACTTGATCTTTTAATAAATAGAGTGGATTTTGAAAATGCAATGGATAATTTATTACCCAAAGGTATAGTTGGCATATATTGTAGCATTAGTATGGGATAAAATGAACTATTATTAACAATTTCTTTTATTTTATCGTTTGTTATTTAGATAATATAACTGAGTCATTTGAATTTCTTAGTTCATATATTACAGAACCAGTTACCCTGGATGAAAAATATACATTGGATCAAAATTTACAAAAAAAAGTACAAAGAACTCAGTCTACATTTTCAAAGATTTCAAAAGCATTAGAAAAAGAACATATTTTATCAAAATTTGTATTTAGATTGTTAAAATCAAAAGGTTATTATTATTATTATTATTATTTATTATATAAAATTTATTTGTTTTATGACTAATTTTATATAATTTTATTTATACAGAAGGAATAAAATCGAATGATATAGAGAAATTATTAAAAGAAGATAATGATAAATTATCAAAACAAAATCAATATATTCAAAATATTTATGATAAAATTCAAATTCAATTTAAACAATTAACAGATCAAACTACGCATCTTGTAGACCAAGCAGCAGTTTATCAACAAAATTATAAAGATTTAAGATTAGAGTTGGAGAAATCACAAGACGAGCTCACAATAGAGCGTAAAAGAGTGATTAAATTACAAGACGAAACATTAAGAACACCACAAGTTAAAATACCATCACCATCCCTAGGTAGCAATATGCCAGGTGGTGCCAATAATAATAATAGTAATAATAATAGCAATATAAACAATGGTAATAATATGGGTGGTTCATCATCATTAGCATCATCAACCAATGGAGTAAATAAACTATCAAATGATATCAATGGAAAGGAATTAACACACGAAGAAATGGTTGCAGAAATTCAAAGACAATCCGATAGTAGATTATTAGAGGCCAGAAAATTAAGAGAAGAAAAAGCAATTTTATTAAAAGAATTACAACAAATACAAATTGATGTAGGTTTTTTTTTTTTAAAAAAAAAAAAGTCTTTAAATTCATTCTAAAATTTATTTTTTTTTAATTTTTAATTTTTTAGATTAGAGTAATACCAGAAGAAAGAATTCAAAATTCAATGCCATATCAAGTATTAAGACAAAGATATCAATTAGTATCTGATGAATTAGATATTCATCGTAATCAATGTACAAAATTACAAAATGATTTAACTCAAGCAACAATTGGTAGAAGATTGGAGAGAGAAGCGTTGGAAGCATTTGAAGCTCATAGAAGACTGAATATTGAGAGAAGAGTCATACAATTGGAGGCAGAATCAATTGATTTAAAGGGAGAGAAAGAGAAATTGGTATGTCTTATCGAACAAAGAAATCCCAATGTACCATCTCTTCAATATATTCAAGAGTCACGTTTATTATTGGATAAAAAAGATGAGGAAATTAAACAACTTCGTAAAGAGATTGAACAATTGAAATTGGATATCGAAAAATATAAAACTCCAAAGGAAGAGATTGAACGTTACAAAGTTTTAATTCAAAGAGATGTTGAGGCAAAGAATATCGAAATTAATAAACTTTTAGAGAAAATAAATACAATCACAAAATTAAACAATGAATTAAAATCAAATGAACAACAACTTAAACAAAAAGAATCTGAATTAACATTATCTTTAAATATTTTAAAATCAAATAAAAATAATATAAATATAAATAATTTAGATAATAATAATGGTAAAGATAATATAGAAGATAATAGTAAAATAAAACAAGAACAACCAAAAGATAAAATTGATAATAATGATAATAATGATAATAATAATAATAATAATAATAATAATAGTAATGATATTAAAAAAGAAGTTGAAGAAATTAAAAAAGAACAAGAACAAAAAGATAAAGAAATGATTGACATTGAAAAATTAACAGAACATACTACAGATAATAAAAACGAACAACAATTAACAGATACTACTAAAAACGAAACTACACCAACAGAAAATGATAATAATATTGAAAATAATAATAATGAAAATAAAGATAAAATAATATTTAATTTAGAACTAAGTGAATCAAAATTAAAATTAGAATTATCAACGGTTAAACAACAATTGGAAGAGATTACAAAGATAAAGGAAGGACATGATAAAGAGATTGAAGTGATTAATGAAAAATTTAAAGCACAAATTAAAGAGTTGGATATTACGATTTCACAAAATAAAGCACAACAAGAATCACAAAGACAAGAATTGGAAGCATTGGTTATGGAGATCGATTCGATGGGTAAAGCATATGAACAAATGTTGGAACAAAACACAAGATTAGCAAAGCAACTATCGGATAAAGAGGATACCCATGCTCATTTAATGGCAGAAAATATTAAATCACAACAAACTATTCGTAACTCTAAAGAGGTACAATTGGCAATCGAAGAAAAGTTAAATAGAAACGAAGAGAAATTGAAATCTCAAGGTGAGTTAATGCAAAAAATTGAAGAGAAATCAAATATCCTTCAAAAACAACTTTCAAAGGTAACCGAAGATCTTCACATTTGTAGCTTTGACTTGGAAAAACATAAAAGATTCGTCAGAGAGAATAATGCTCACTCATTGGAATTAAAAACTCAATTGGATCATCTTAGCAACTTGAACGCCGAATTAAAAAAGAAAGCAGATGATTCAATATTTGCCCTCGAAAGAGAAATCGATAAAGCAAAGAGATTGGACGAAGAGAAACAACTTTTGAAAAAGAAACTCGAGAAATCGACCTCAAATAATAATAACAATAGCAACAACAATTCCAATAACTCTTCTTCCTCTGAAGAGGAGTTGAAATTAATTAATCAAAGATTAAGATGCACTATCTGTAATGATAGACAAAAGAACTATGTCATTGCAAAGTGTTTCCATGTATTTTGCAAAGAATGTATATATTCAAATATCGACACTAGAAAGAGAAGATGTCCAAGTTGTAATAGAGCTTTCGCCGAAACTGATGTTCACCAAATTTATTATTAAATAAAAAAAAAATTAAAAAAATGAAAAAGAAAAAAAAATAAACAAAATGACAAAATCGCAAACCGCCACTTTAATTCCTAATCATATATTGAAACTATCTATTTTATTTTCTAACATCAGTGGCCAGGAATCAAATAAAATAGTTAACTGTAATAAAAAATTGCAAACAAATTATGAGATACAATCATTTTTAATTTATTTGTTCTTTTTTATTATTTTTTATTATTCTTAAACGATTTTTAATTATACAATCCAAACATAATATTTTTATTATGATGGTAATTATTTATTTGTGGAATTATTTTTTTCAAAAATAGCCAAAGATTTTTTAACTGGGTCTTGTTTCTTTTGAACAACAACTCCACCTTTCCAACCTTGATTACCTGAGGGAGTATCAATTTGATTAAACTTTGATATTAAAGATGATGTAGATATAGTATGATTTAATTGTCTTTCTGGTGCTGTGGATCTATTTCCACCTGATGATGACGATGAAGACGATGATGGTATTTGAGACAATGAATTTGAATGGGAATGTCCTTTGGTAAAAGTTGATGGTGTTGATGATGACGAATTTGGTGAAGTTGGGGATGGTGATACTATTTTTGGTGATATAGAACTATTATCAGAAGAAGTTGATAACGATGAATATGATTTTGACGATGATGGGGTGTTTGTAGTGGTGGTGTGTGATGAAGAAGAGGATACTGGTGATAATGAAGGTGATGAAGTTTGAGTAATAAATGTAGTTTTAGTTGGTAATGCCTTCTCTTGTAATTTACAACTTGAAGTAGAATTTATATGAGATGTATTTGGGTGGGTTTGTGTTGATGTTTGTGTTTGTGTTTGTGTTTGTGTTTGTGTTTGTGTTTGTGTTTGTGTTTGTGTTTGTGTTTGTGTTTGTGATTGTGCTGGTGTTGGTGTTGGGTTTGTATTGTTTGTAGATTTAGACACATTAGAAGAAGAACTTAGTGAAGAAGTATTTTTTGGTTTACTGACTGTTTGCTTTCTTGGAGAGAAAATACTTGGAGTTGTTCTCTTTCCAATGAATCTTGGTGCAACAAAACTATTTGAATTAGTTGTTGGAACTGAAAAGTTTCTTACATTCGGAGATGAAACAGTTCTATTTGCGGGTTGAAATCTATTGTAGTTTACGTTTGATATTGGTTTCTCGACTGATGAGGATAATGAGGTATTGTTTGTTGATAATACTGATGAAGTTTGTATTGGTGTTGGTATAGGTGTAGGGTTTGGTGTTACTGATGAAGTTGATGTTATTATTTGGGATTTTGACTTTACAATTGGAGAGACCGTGGTAGTGGTGATGGAAGTTTTTGTTTGTGTGGGAGATATTATTTTATTATTATTATTACAATTATTATTATTTTCTTGGATTTCATTAATACTTGGAGATCTACTTATTGGTTTTGATATTTTTAATTCCTCATCCTCGTCACTAGTTATACAATCACTATTCTTTTCATCGCTATTATTATTTACAATTGTCATTTGTCGATTTAATGAACTCTTTTTTGGTAATTTTGAAGATTCTTCTTTTAAGGAAGAGTAAATCTCATTAACATTTTTACCTTCCTCATATGATTCTAAACCGTTTACACTATTTAATCTCTTTTGATTTATTGGTATTGTTGAACCTGCCATTGAAGAGGATTGTTGTTGTTGTTGTTGAATATGTTGTTGTTGAATTTGTTGTTGTTTCATCCTATTAGTATTTGCCCAAGAATTGGGTCTACGACAAGTATTAATTCTATTTAAGTATTGAACAGTTGACCCTTTTCTTGGTCTAGTTATACTACCACTTGAAGAGTTAATATTATTTGGTTGTTGTTGTTCTTCTTGTTCTTCTTGATATTGTTCTTGTTGAACTTTTTCATCTTGTTGTTGTTGTTGTTGATCTTTTTCAAGATCAACTTGAACTTCCTCTGAAATCATAATACTATTACTGCTTAAATTAATACTTTTTCTAAAACTACTACTTGAATTAAGTTTTGGGCTTATGCTATTTCTTTGAATAAGCTTTGGTGATGATTTGGGTGATGGTTTTGGTGATCTTTTATATGACGAATTATTATTACTATTAATATTATTATTATTTAAATCATCATGATCTAATATTGTTACAGTTATATTATCTTGAGAAACATTTGCTTCAGAGATACCATTTGGTAATGATGAAGCATTTGATAATGATGATGTTGAATTATCAAAAGGTACAACTACACCAAATATTGAATGATAATTTTCAATTAATCTCTCAATTACATCATAACATGATGGATCGAATGATTGAATTAGTGATGGCGCAAAACAAATAGCTAAATTTTGATGATTCATAAAATTTTCTTTACTATTATTTGAAACCGCATTCAATAATTCAAATAAATATCTTAATATTAAGAATTGACCTTTACCTAATCCACTCTCTAATAATGATTTAACTTTAATATTTGAATCTTCTTCATTTAATACTATATAATAATAATAATAATAAAATATTGTTATTAACAATTTGATAATTTTGTTTTTTGAAAAAAATATATTAAATAAATAAAAAGAAAAGAAAAATCATTTCCCTGTATCTCTCCCACTTCATCCTCCTACTCCACTTAATTATCACCTTGGTGGTAGAGATTAATTATTAAAAATTAAAAAATAAAATAAATCGAATAAATTTAAATAAAATTAATAATTTACCAGAATAAATTTTTTTATGTAAATCATAAGGAAAAATTGGAGTTGGTCTTTCTCTAAAATATAATTTTAATAAGCCACCTATACAATGAGGGTCCGGATATTCTGATAAATCTATATCTTCACCTTTTTCAAAGATATGAGATAATCTTTGTAACTCCATTGCGTTTGCACTCTCTCTAAAAATACCTGGTATTAATAAACATTTCTCAAATAGATATTCCACTGATAATTTAATGATTTTAGGTATATCGGTATAATCTTCCGTCGATTTTGAAATTGGTTCAATGAATCTTGATTTTCTTTGATGTTTTTTCGATGAATTTCTAGAACTTTGGGTAATGATATGACCAGTAGATGAAGTTGTACCACCACCAATATTATCAATATCTGAATCTACAACATTAAATGGTAAATTTGAATGAGTATATTGTTGATTTAATCCTGTTTTATTCGTTAGTTCTTCAATCTCTTTTTTTAATTTATTATTACTATTGTTTTTAACTCTTTTAAATGCTTGTGCTAATCTTGATGGTTTCTTTTTCCCCATTATTGGTGATGATGTTATTGGTGATGATGATGAATTTGGTGTTGTTGATTGTTGGCCAATATCACCATTACTACTATTTAGTTGAATATTTTGATTTTGATTTTGTTGTTGACTATGTAATGGGGATGATGGTAATGATGATGAACTTGAGGTTTTACTTAAATAACCACTTGTTTCTTCAATCGATGATGATGCACTATCAATGTATGATGATGTTGATGTTGTAGATGCTTGTCTTTGATGATGACCTTGTTGTTGGTGTTCATTTATTACTTCTTCACTTAAAAAACTCTTTAAATTTGGGCTCGATGATGAATGAGAGAATAATCCTCCTAATGATTTCTTTTTTTTATGTGTCTTCATTTTTCTACTTTAATTATTTTTTTTTAAATAATATAAATACTATTCACCCTTTATTTTATTTTATTTTATTTTATTTTATTTTGTTTTATTTTCCCTTTAATTCAAAACTAAAAAAATAATTAATAAAATAAGTAATTGAGAAAAAAAAAAATACAAATATTTTGAAATTAATTTATTTAAATATTAAAAATATAATTTTTTATTTTTACTTTTTTTCCTTTTTTTTCTTTTTTTTTTTTTTTGTTTCTATTTTGTTTCAACAAGACAATAGAAAAAAATATTAAATAGAATGTTGAATTTAAAAATTATTATTAAGTTATTTAAAAATAGAAATTTCAACACAGTTATTACCACCACAATTTTTTTTTTTTTTTTTATTTTTTTTTTTTTTTTTTTTATTTTTTTTTTTTTTTATCACTTTATTTAATTATTATTTTTATTTTTATTATTATTTAAGATTTGTTCGATTTAGTTAATTTTTTTAAAAAAATGCCAGATTTAATTGTGATGTGAATGAAAGGGTGGATTTTAAAAAAAAAAATAATAATTATAAAAAAATTAATTTATTATTTAAATAATAACTATAAAAAAAATAATAAAAAAATGGCTTTTTCAAAACTGATGGTCTATTTTGTCTTTATTTTAATTTTTAATTTTTTATGGACTTTTTTTTTTTTAAAAAAAATAACTATTTTATGATTTTATGTCTATGTTAAGTGAAATGTTTGTGCCTCTTTAAATTTCACAATCAAATTACCAAAGATTTTTTTTTTTTTTTTTATTTTTTTTTTTTTTATAAAAAAATAAAAAAAAAAAAAATAAAGTGGTTGTGTGGAAATTATTGATTGATAATTTTCAAATAATTTTTTTTTTTTTTTTTTATTTTTTTATTTTATTTTTTTTTTTTTTTTTTGCATAACCAAGTGATTAAAATATCTTGAAAAAAAAAAATAATATATATAAAAGAATTTCTATTATAATTTAGAATTAACAAACATTTAAAAAGTTATTACAATTACTTTTTATAAAACAATTATTTTAAATAATGAATAATATTATTAATTTATGTAAACCCATTTTTTTTTAAAATTTTAAATTTTTTTTTGATTGAATAAACAATAGTAAAAAATTTTAAAAAAAAATAAATAAATTTAAAAATAAAATTAAAATTAAAATAGATTAACACCTAAAAAAAAGAAAAAAAAAAAAAAAAAAGTAATTTTACTCTTTTAATCTACATATCTTTACATAGGGGTTAATATTATACTTTATTTTTTTAAAAAGAAAAAGATAAAAAAAATAAAAAAAAATAATACCATTATTTGTGTGAGAATTTGATTAAAATTAAAGATTTAGCAAAAAATAAAAATAAAAAAAATAAAAAAAAATAAAAATACTAATTTACAAATCCATGGTTGCATGTTATAGATAATGTAAATTTTGTTTGGGAATATAATCATTCATTTAAAATAATAACATTAACTCTTTTTTTTTTTTTTCTATTTCATTTTTATATTTTTCTTTTTTTTTTCTTTTTTTTTTTTTTTTAAATTAATTTATTAAAAAATTAATATTGATCATAGCTAATTTTTTTTTTTTTTATAATTATTGGTTTATTTTATTTATCTTAATTCTAACTATCTTTTTATTATTCAATATTGATTATTAAATTTATTAGTATATAATTTGATATTAAACTATTGCCTTTATTTATCAATCATAATAATTCCTAACTCTATATATGTTTTTTCGATTTCTGAAAAATTTTGTTGGTTGTATATTATTTAATTTCTAGGTAAAAACTTATAATACTATCTATTTCCAAAATTAATGAAATTTATTTTTAATTCATAATTCTGATTATGAAGTAAATAAAAACTTTTATGACTTAAATAAAATGTACCAAAACGATTATCTAAAGTAGTGTAATATGAGGACACTTTAAATAAACGAATCTATCCTTTTAAAAGATAATAAAATCACACAATTATTCCAATTATTTATAATCTATAATACCAATTAACTCTTTTATAAAATCATATCAAAATTGATCTTAAATTTTTTATTTTTAATATATTATCTTTTTTTTATTTTTTTTTTTTTTTTCTTTTTCTTTTTCAGATAATAACCACTTTAATTATTTTTAATTTTTATTTCCTTCATTTAAAATTATATTAAAATAGTTTTTTTTTTTAAATTATATTTTTTTTTTTTTTGTAAATTTTTTTTATTAATTTTTTTTGTTTTTTTATAAAAACAAGTAATGTAAACCCTTATTTAACCAAATTTTAAAATTCCCTCTTTTATTTTTCAAAAAAAAAAATTAAAAAAAAAATTAAAAAAGGAAATTATTGGTTTGAATTATTAAAATATTCCCTCTTTTGTTTTTCAAAAAAAAAAAAATTTTAACTAGTTGGGACTGGGTGAAAAAAGTTTGTGATCCTTGGTCCTTCATTAATGAAGGTGGTTTATTTGGATTTTGAGTTTTTTTCTGGAAGGGAGGTTTTGATTATTTTTTTTTTTTTTTTTTACTCATGCATTCACTTTATTTTCATACATTCACTCATTTAATTTAAAATAAATATATTAAAATAAAATAAATAAGGTTACAGGTTTATTAAATGTGATAAATATAAATAAAGTTACAGATTTGACTAATGTTAATTATTTTATTTTTTAATTATTTTGTTTAATCTTGATTTTTTTTTTTATTTATTTTATTTTTGGTTATTCTAAATCCAATAGATTTATTAATGAGATACTAAAGGGGTAATAAACAAGCCAAAGTTGGTGAAAATTTAGTGAAGTCAACTATTAGTTTTTTTAGAATTATTTTGAATAATGTACAATGATAAATCTCGAAAATTCAAACTTATAAACCCTTCTAAATAATTATAAATTTTTAAAAAAAAAAATAAAAAAAAAATTAAAAACCAAAGAATTTAATATGAAAATTTACAATTTCAATTGAGACTTTATTGGTTAACAGCATTAAAGTATTCCTTTGAACCTTTTGGATCTGGTTTCATGATTCTGTCACCTTCTTGCCAGTTGGCTGGACAGACTTCACCGAATTGATCGGTGTGTTTGTAACCCTTTAATAAACGGAGAGCTTCATCAACACTACGACCAACTGGGTTATCATTCATAGAGATATGTTTGACAACACCATCTTGACCAATGATGATTGAACCTCTGATGGTGTGACCATCCTCTTCGATAAAGACACCGTAGTCTTTTGAGATTTGGTGAGTTAAATCGGATAAGAGTGGGAAGTTAATACCACCTAAACCACCATCTTTACGTGGAGTATTAATCCAAGCTAAATGGGTGAATGGTGAATCAATTGAACAACCAACGATTTCACAGCCATTTTTACGGAATTCCTCAGCAGCATTTGAGAAAGCAATGATTTCAGTTGGACATACAAAAGTGAAATCTAATGGGTAAAAGAATAAATAAAGGTATTTACCTGAATAATTTTTATTTAAAAAAAAAAAAAAAAAAAAAAAAAAAAAAAAAAAAAAAAATTAATATTTTGATTAAAGTAAAAAATAAAAATGAAAATAAATTACCTTTGTAGTCATCAAGGGAAATAGTTTTGAATTCACCGTTAACAACTGCTTCACCTTTGAAAGCTGGTGCTGGTTTTCTAATTCTAATTTGATCTTTTTTGTGGCAATGTGAGTGTGACATTATTAGTTTATGAATAAAATAATTCAAAATGAAATTTTTTTTTTTTTTCCAAATTTATGTTCAAAAAAAAAAAAAAAAAAAAAAAAAAAAAAAAAAAAAAAAAAAAAAAAAAAAAAAAAAAAATTGAAAATTTTTAAAAAAATTAAAATTAAAATAATTTAAAATAATTTAAAATGAAAAAAAAAATTATAATTTTTTGGAAGTGTGCTTTAAAAAAAAAAAATTGCGTGTGTTTCTGTCCACTTTTGGTTGTAAAGGAATATGGAATATATTCCATCTACTTAGATACACATTTGTTTAAAAATTTTTTTTTTTTTTTTTTTTTTTTTTTTTTTCTATTTCTTATATTAATTTTTATTCTAGAAAAAAAAAAAAAGATAAAGGAATGGAAAGAGAAAAAGAAAGAGAGTGGAGAGTTTTTTTATTTTATATATTATTTATTATTTTTTTTGTTTATGTTTTTTTTTTTTTTTTTTTTTTTTTTTTTACATATATATGTATATATACATATAAGCTAAAAGATTTTAACTTACGTTTTTCTGGTAAAGAGAATCTTTGGTATTGATTTTTGTAG
>CM069768.1:1085000-1125000 GCA_036169595.1 Dictyostelium firmibasis
TAGTTGATGGTAAAGTTGTTGTTGTTGTTGTTGTTGTTGATGTTGTTGTTGGAGTAGTTGGTAAAACACTTGAAACTACAGGTGTTGTACTTGAAGGTGTACCAATAGACATTGGTGAAGTACCATTTAAAACTACACCAGTAGTAGTAGTAGTGGTAGTAGAAGTAGGGGTTGGTATTGAAGTTATAATTGGAGTAATAGAAGTTGTAGTTATTGGTGAGGAAGTTGTTTGTGTTAAGGTTGGTGATGTAATTCCAACAGTTGGTGGTGTAGTTGTGGTACCAATATTTTGAACTGGCGAAAAGTTTGTTGTATTTACAAGATTATTCTTTCTTAATACACTTTCAATTGATGATTCTATTGAACCTAAACTTGGTTGACCAGTTCCTGATGTTACTACTGTACCCGTACCTGTAGTTGATATTGTTGTTGGTGTTGAAGCAGTGGTTGGAGTTGTTATTGTTGGTGGAGTTGAGGTTACTACTGAAGGAGTTGCAGGTGATGCTATTGTTGTATTGGAAATTGGTGATGCTGGATTAATATTTATGTTTGGTCTTGTTGAATAATTCGTTTGTACTACTGCTGCTGTTGTTGTTGGTATATTATTTACAATTGTAGGTGAGTTTATATTTTGTTGAATTGGTGGTGAAATTTGGTTATATACTTGTTGTGGTGCCGCTTGTTTATAAATTTGTTGTTGTTGTTGTTGTTGTTGTTGTTGTGGTATTTGTTGTGATGGTTGTTGTGGTAATGTCTTATTAATTTGAATTACAGGTTTATATACAGATTGTTGTTGTGGTTGCCCTATTATTTGTTGAGGTTGTTGTACATTTTGTTGTGGAGGTTGTTGTTGTATATTTTGAAGATGTTGTTGTTGTTGTTGTTGTATATTTTGATGTTGTTGTGGATTAGACATTAGTGAACAGAGGGGTAAATAAAAAAATAAATGGAATGAAAAACTTTAATTAAAAAAAAAATGAAAAAAATGAAAAAAAAAAAAAGTGAATTTTTTTTAATTATTTTTTTTTTTTTTTTTTTTTTTTTTTTTTTTAAAAAAACGATTGCAGTCAATTGATTAAGTGGTTGAAATATTTAAAGAAATCAAAAAAAAAAAAAAAAAAAAAAAAAAAAAAAAAATATATATATATATTAATATATATTAACCTCACTTTATCTTTTTTCTTTTTTAAAAAATTTTTTTTTTTTTTTTTTTTTTTTTTTTTTTGTTTTTAAATTTTTAATTAAAAATGTCATTTTTAAAATTAACAAAATCAATTAAAAGAATTAATTTTAATCAACAAATTAATTCAATTAATAATAAAAAATATTTTTCAACAATAAAGACTACAAGTAATGTTAAATTAAATGATGGTAGAATAATGGAGTTTGAAGATAAACAAACACCATTAACAATTGCAAATAAAATTAATAAAACAATTGGTAAACAATCTATATTATCAAGATTGAATGGTAATAAATTAATATCAATGAAAGATAATATTGAAATGAATGGAACAGATTTTAGTATTGAGTTTTTAAATTTTGAAGAACATCCAGATGCACGTATTTGTTTTTGGAATTCAAGTTCATTAATATTGGCACGTGCAACATTAGAACATTTTAAAAATGAAAATAAAGAAGTTAAATTAATGAATTTCGGACATTTAGTTAATGCACAAACTGCAGATAATATTAATCAAGGTACATTCTATGTTGATATATTCTTTGAAGATAAAAATCAAAGCATTAAAGAATCAGATATTAATAAAATTAAAAAAATTATGGAATATATTGTAAAAAGAAATGATCAATTTGAACATATTATTGAAAATAATGAATCAATAATTAAATTTGGAAAAGAATTTAAAGTTATTGATAAATTTTTAACCATTGAATCAAGTAATTCAATTGTATCATTGGATTTAATAAAGAATAGTTCAGTTGTTGGACCAAGTAAAGAATATTCAGAACTTCAACGTATTATTGGTATTTCATTCCCAACAAAAGATCAAATGAATAATTGGATTGAACTTCAAAAGATAGCAGCATTACGTGACCATAGAGTAATTGGTAAAGATCAAGAGTTATTCTTTTTCCATCCATTTAGTCCTGGTAGTTGTTTCTTTTTACCACATGGTACAAAGATTTATAATAAACTTTTACAATTCCTTAGATCTGAATATCGTAAACGTGGTTATCAAGAAGTTATATCACCAAATATTTATAATCAAAAACTTTGGGAAACCTCTGGTCATTGGGATAACTACAAGGATAATATGTTTTCATTCGAATGCGATCATACTCAATACTCCTTAAAACCAATGAATTGTCCAGGTCATTGTTTAATGTATGGTCATAGAGCACGTAGTCATAAAGAGTTACCAATGCGTATTGCTGATTTTGGTGTTTTACATCGTAATGAAACTCATGGTTCTTTATCTGGTTTAACTAGAGTTAGACGTTTTCAACAAGATGATGCTCATATCTTTTGTACACCAGATATGATTCGTGAAGAGATTAAACAATGTTTAGACTTTATGAAATATGTTTACACTATCTTTAATTTCACTTTTCATTTAGAGTTATCAACTCGTCCAGATTCTTATCTTGGTGAATTATCAGTTTGGGAGAAAGCTGAACAATCTCTATCTCATGTTTTAACAGAATTTTGTGGCGATCAATGGCGTATTAATCCTGGTGATGGTGCTTTCTATGGTCCAAAAATTGATATTCATTTAAAAGATGCAAATGGTAAAAATCATCAATGTGCTACAATTCAATTGGATTTTCAATTACCAATTCGTTTTAATTTAGAATATTCTGGTGGATCAACTTCAACCTCAAATGAAATTAATTCAATTAATCGTCCAGTTATGATTCATCGTGCTTTATTTGGTTCTGTTGAAAGAATGATGGCAATTTTAATGGAACATACTGCTGGTAAATGGCCATTTTGGTTATCACCACGTCAATGTATTGTAATTCCTGTCTCAAACAAATTCAATCAATTTGCTCAAGAAATTCAATCTAAAATTAATTTACAAGGTTATGATGTTGATGTCGATTTAAATGATTCAAAATTATTACCAAAGAAAATTCGTGAAGCTACTATCTCCCAATATAATTATATCATCGTAGTAGGTCAAGAAGAAGTTGATACTAATATTTTAAATATTAGAAAACGTGATTCTCCTGAAGATAATAAACAAATTAAACTATCTTTAGATAATTTATTATCTGAATTTAAATTAAATATTGAACAATTTAAATAATAATTAAAAATAATAATAATAATAAAAAAAAAAAAAAAAAAAAAAAAAAAAAAAAAAAAATTTTAATTTTTTAAAATAAAAATTATTTATATATTTGTAAATTGTTTTAAAAGTTTAAAAACATTTATAATTTTTTAAAAGTGGGTTAGAATAATAATTTACCTATTACTTAAAAAAAAAAAAAAAAAAAAAAATTAAATTATTTATTTATCTAATTTTTAAATGCCATTTTTTTTTTTTTTTTTTTTTTTTGAAAAATAATTTCTGGGTATTTATATTAATTATAACCACTATTTAAATTATTTTATTTTATAAGTTTATTTATTTTTTTAAAAAAAAATTGTTATTACTAAAGAAGAAATATAATTATATTATTAAAAAAAAATTTATATTTACCTTGTAATGGTATCTCAGTTTTTGAATATTTCCTTTTTATTTCAATTGATTTTGTAGTGGGAATATATTATTTTTCATAATACATCTTTAATTTTTTATTTTTATTTTTTTTTATATTTTTTTTTATTTTTTTTTTTTAAAGAGGTGGGTGATATATATAATAATACCAAATAGAAAAATTTAATTATTTTTATCTAGAATAAATCTTTTAATGAAAATCCTTAAACACAAATTATAAGTTGGTACTATTCAAATTTTCACACACTAATCCACTCACCAAAATGATCTTTTTATTTATTTGTGTGTGTGTGTGTGTGTGTGTGTGTGTGTGTGTGTGTGTGTGTGTTTCAATAATGAAACCAATCTGATCCCTTTTATTCTGTTTTTTTTTATTTTTAATATTTTATTAAATATTTTTTATATTTAAATTTTTATTATATAAAAAAATTAAATTATTATTTTTCATTTTTTTTTTTTATTATTTTTAATTTCTTTCTATATAAAGATAACCCATTCTTTGTTGTTTTATTAAACCCCCAAAAAAAAATCAATTTTAAATAAAAAGGAAAAAAAAAAAAAAACAACAAGTAAGGAATTTTTTTAATGTTCCAATTATAGTTTTTAAAAATTATTTATTACTACTACAACTAAAATAAACCAATTAATTAAAAAAAATTAAAAAATGATGATGATTAAAAACTTTAATAAAATTTTATTATTATTATTTTTAATAAATTGTTTTATAAATGTTAGTTATTGTGGGGTAACATCTATAACATTTACAAATCCAAACCCATCAACAACAACAACAACAACAACAACAACAACGACTATTCCTTCAACTACAACGTCTAATTTAAAAACCTCAACTACTAATGCTGGATTTGTTAAACCTTCATCATCAAATGTCCAAAGTAAAAAAGCAAATATAATTCAATCAGTTTTAGGTACTACTCAATTAAATTGTCCAAAAAATAGAATTGAAATTTATTGTTCACCTTCTGATATGTGCTCTAAAGATAGTGATTGTAAACCATATGGAGAAAATCAAAAGTGTTGTTATAGAATTGGATGTGGTAAGAAATGTTTTAGAGGTATTTTTATTTAATAATTTAAAATAAAAAAATAAAAAAAAAATTAAAGTTTTCCTTTATCTTTGAAAAAAAAAAAGGAGGACTGATATCCTTGTTGTATTTTTAAATCTAATGGAAAAAATGAAAAATTTAATATAAAAAAGAAAAATATTTGGTATGTTTATGAGAGATAACCGTAGAATTCATCTCACTAAATGTGATTCACCATTCTCTTCACGCTCAAACAAACATAAATAGACATAAATAAAAAATATAAATTCTAACTTTAATAAATTAAATAATTATATTTTTTTAAAAAAATCTTTATCTTTATTTTTTTATTTTTACTTGAGGTTTTTTTTTTTTTGGTATTTGAAAAATTTATGGTTAAAATTGGTTGAATTATTATTATTTTTTTTTTCTTTTTTTTTTTCTTTTCTTTTTTTTTTTTTCTTTTTCTTTTTCTTTTTTTTTTTTCTTTTTTTTTTTTTTAGATATTATTTTTTTTTTTTTTTTTTTTTGTATTATTATTATTATTATTATTATTATTATTATTATTATTATTATTAGATAAAGATTTTTTTTTTTTTTTTTTTTTTTTTTTTTTTTAAACCAAAATTAAACCATTATTTTCAAATTTCTTTTCTGAATCTTTTTCATCTTCATCATTAATTTTATTATAATTTTCAATTAATGATTTATTATTAATAGTTGTTAAAGATGAATCTAAAGATTGAGATAGTGGTACTTGAAGATCCCAATATTTTAACAAAGCCAATAATAAGATAGTTATTACAGATGAAAGAGATAAAACTGCTAAAGAAATTGTATATGAACCAGTAGATTGTTTGATATAATCTAACAATGGTGGAAAAGCCATAATATTTAAATTGTAAGCTGTTGTAACGATACCATAGGCAGTACCAACTATTGACATATCAACCAATAATGGTACACAAGACATCAATGTAGTATTTAAAAATGAAAAACCGACACCACACATAATGATCCAAGGTAATGGATTTACATTTGTTACATTCAATAAAAACACACCCAATCCTAATAAAAAGGAAGCGAATGCCATAATTTGAATCTTTCTACCACGTAAATTAATAATGAACCAACCTGTAAAAATTGGTAAAATACTATTTACAATAGCTTCAGCGGCCATATAATTTGCAGCTTTCTTTTCATCGTAACCAAACTTTGTTTTCAATACATCAGTACCAATAATAGCGAAACCAAACATTGTCAAATAACCAAAGAAACAAATCAATGATAATAACCAAAATCTTTTTGATAATTTCTTTGATTGATCTTTAATTTCAATAACTCTCTTTACAAATTCTTTAAATGCTGATTCTTGTTTAATTTCAATTATATCATTATTAAAATCTTGATCTGATGATACTGATGATGTTGATACTTTATCAACTGTTGAATTAATAATTATTGATGAATTATTATTATTATTATTATTATTATCTTCATCTTCATCAATACTAGATGTACTACTATTACTACTATTTTCAATATCAATACCAATATCTTGAAATTCACTTTCCATCATATCATCACTTGAACTTGGAACTCTACTAATATAATTTGGTGTTGAAACACCACTATCATTACCATTTTGATTATTAAATTCTGATACAATTGTATCAGTCAATTTTAATTTTAATTCACTACCACCACTAATATTACTACTACTATCAATAGTATTATTGTTTTTTTGATCCCATCTTAAACGTTTACCAAATTTAATTAATAAAGAATTTAAAATGAAACCAAAAACAAATACACCCACAATAAACCAAAATGCAGCTTCTAATCCAAATGATGATCTAACCCTTGGTAAAACCAATAAACTGGCAAGATTACCCCAATAGATTATAGAATATAATGCTCCCATAGCCAATGGAATTTCATTTGGTAAAAACCACATTGGAACCATAGTTGCTGCACATGATAATAACATTTCACCACCACTACCTAAAATAAATCTACCAATTAATAAACCTTTATAACTAGATAATGATGATGCACTAATTATTGTTGATATAACTGCAACTCCACAGAATACAGTACTAATTCTAAAAAAAAAAAAAGTAGACAAGTAAGAAAAGAGAGAAAAAAAATTAGAATATTTTTTTATTTGGTGGAAAAGAAGAGAGAGAAAAAAAAAAAAAACACTTACTTATTTGGACCAATAATATCAATTAAAATTCCACCTAAAAGTACCATATATAAATTTGGAGCAGAGTAGATTGTAAATAATAGACCGAATTGAGACTCTGAAATTCCGATATCATGGAGAAATGATTCTGCCAAAGCCGGCGGCGCGCTATAAGCAAATTGCACACATAGTCCAAGATTTCCAATTAAAAATATGACTAGACATTTCTTCAATCTTCTCTTTAGTTCAACGTTCATCGGCTCAGTGGGGATCTTTTTTCTTTTTCTTCTTTTTTTCTTTTTTTTTTTTTTTTTTTTTTTTTTTTTTTTTTTTTAATTAAAATTAAATTTGAAAGGAAAAAAAAAAAAAAAAAGTAATAACTATTTAATAATTCTTTCTTTCTTTTTCTTGTTTTCTTGTTTTTTGTGGGTGAATTGTTTATGGGATAGTGAAATAAATAATATTCATTGAATTGAAAATGCTATTATAACTGTAAATTTTTTGATATATATGTAATTAAATTAAAAAAAGGTAATAAAATAAATAATATCCACTTTTTTTTTTAAAAAAAAAAAACAATAAATTATAATAAAAAAATAAAGAAAAGAAAGAGAGAAGAGAGAAAAAAAAAAAAAAAAAAAAAAAAAGTTAGAATTAAGTTACCAATTATTATTTATAAAATTATATATAATCTATTATTATTATTTTTGATTTTTATCAAATTGTTTTTTTTATTTTATTTTATTTTTTTTTATTTTTTTTAAAAAAAAAAAAACAAACAAACTTTATTAATTTTAAAAATTACTTACAGTATATCCTTAAAAATAGACCTTGATATTGTTTATTTTGAAAAACTTTTTTTATTAGAAAATTAAATAATAATTGAATAATAAAAGTAATGAAATTAAAGTATTTGTTAGATTAAATATCTAATAACTATCTAGTGTGGAATTGGGGCGTTTTTTTTTGATTTGTTTTTTGTTTTTGAAAATGAAAAAAAAAAAAAAAAAAATTGGAAACTCAGGGCCTTTTATTGACGGAAAAAGTGAAAAAAAAAAAATAAAAAAAAAATATAAAAAAATGAAAAAAATCATTTGTAAATTTTTTGTGATCTTTCATTATCAAACATACATATGTTTTTTTTTTTAATTTTATTTTCTTTTTTTCTTTTTTTTTTTTTCGAAAATTTCTGGCTCATGATACCAACCCAAAATTTTTTTTTTTTTTTTTAATTTAATTAAAATGAAAAAGGGTCATTTTACAATGAATTACAATTCATTTGATAGAATACCAGCCTTTGCTGGGAAGATATTAATTTTATCCTCATCACTAATTAATTCACAATTTACACAACTTTCCTTTTTTATAATTAAAGTATTTTTTTTTTTTTTTTCAATAATAAAAATTTTATAACAATATTTTAGAGTTGGTACTTGCTTTCCTCCAATTAAAATTTTTAATAGTATTTTCAATAGTATTTTAAAAAATATGTGTTTATATTTTTTTTTTTTTTTTTTTATAAAATAAAAATTTGAGAAAAAAAAAAACAAAAACAAAAAACACTTTCATCAAATTGATTCAAAATCAAGTTTAGATGTTTTTCCTTCAATTGAATATTTTTTTTTTTTCCTCAATATTTTGATAAGCAATTTAAACCAATATTAATTATTGACATAAAAAAAAAAGAAAGAAAGAAAGAAAGAAAGAGAAAAAAAAAAAAAAAAAAAGTTAATGAAACAAATAAATATTAATAATTGAATGTTTTGATGAAATTTCTGAACATTTTTGTGAATTTGATAGGGTCGAACTTCCAAAAAAAAAATTTTAAAAAAATTTTATTTTTTTTTAATTTTTTTAATTTTTTTTTTTTTTATTTTTTTTTTTTGTTTTTTAAAAAATTTTCATTTTTTTTTCATTTCATATTATAGATTACATATACTCTCATTATAAAATGTCAGCTTTTAGATACGCCACCCCAAAACAATCAACTCTTTCATTTGTTGTTGGTATGTTATTTTTCATGGTTTAAAATTAAATATTTATATGATTTTTTTATTTTTTTTTATTTTTTTTATTTTTTTTTGAAAGAAAAAAAAAGAATGTAAAAGTGACCCAAAAAAAAAAAAAAAAAAAAAAAAAAAAAAAAAAAAAAAAAAAAAAAAAAAATTCTACAGTTTATAAACTTATAGGTTCTTTGTTAAGAAAAAAAAATAAAATATTTTATTTCAAACAACCTATTTTTTGATTTTTTTTTTTTTTTTTATAGTTTATCTCATTGCTTCACTTTTTTTTTTCTCAACTTTTTTTTTATAACCATTTTGAACGATGATTATGAATTTATAATTAATAATTCGAATTTTTATAGAGGCTCTCAACCCATTCAAAGGTGACCCAACCGCTGTTTTCATTAACTATGCCAGCGTTTTCTGTGTTGGTTATGGTTTAAAGAATTTCATTATTCCACACCACCCACATCAAGATGTTGTTTACCCATACATGAAATCAAAGAGAAGAACTTTAGCTTTTATGTTTGAAAAAAATTAATTTGGAAAACAATAAAAAAATTATATAAAAGGTCATCAAAAAAAAAAAAAAAAAAAGAAAAACATTGTTTTTAAAACATTCCATTTACCTTTACACAAAAATAAATAAAAAAATGGTGATCAATAAAACTATAAATAAAATGTAATAAAAAAAAAAAATTATAAAAAAATAAAAAAATTTTAAAAAAAAATGCACATTTTTTTTATCATCTCAGGTAATCATGCACATTATTTTTTCCCTCCACATTCTAGATTATTTTATTTCATTTTTTTTATTCAAAAAAAAAAATAAAAAATAAAAATAAAAAAAATAATAAAAAAAAAAAGGTTCTCTTTTATTATTTTTGCTTGTAGGAAAAAATAAAATAAAAAAATAAAAATTTAAAAAAAGGAAAGTGAAATTCAAAAATATCTAATAATATTAATAATATTGTTAACTTATTCCCGACCAGGAATTTCTAATTAGTGTCACATTTGATTATAAAATGATCTTCTAAATATATTCTTAACCAAAAAGTATGCCTGGTAAAATGAATGTAGGGATTTCTATGGTATTGAAAGACAGTAAAAAAAAAAAAAAAAAAAAAAAAAAAAAACAAAGATATTTTGAAAAAAAACTTCGTTGAGATTTTTTTTTTTTTTTATTTTTATTTTTTTAGTTTTTTTTTTTTTTTTTTTTATTTTTTTATTTTTTTTATATTCGAATAAAATTTTAGTTTTTTTTTTTTTCTATTTTCTTTTACAAACTCCAAACTCTAATCTTTGTGATTATAATATTATTATATAAATAAAATGTTCTTTAAATCAGTTGCTGCTTTTATGGCTGTTGCAGTCGCCATTGCAAATGGTCAAGCATTATCATGCGCACAAATGCAATCATTAGCTGGTCAATATTTTCCAGGTAGTGCTGTTGCCAATATGATTGTTTGTATTTTTTTTAAAATTATTTATATTTTTATTTTTTTTTTAATTTCTTTTTTTTTATTTTTTTTTTCAAAGAAATATGAAATATTAAATATTAATTATTAATTGTTTAAATTTAAAATAGTGTATCAGTTATTATGAATCAAGCTGGAATCCACGTAAGTTTTATTAATTTTTTATTTAAATTATAATTATTTTCGTTTTATTTATATATTTTTTTTTTTTTCAAAAATAATTACTTACTAAAAATAATAAAATAATAATGAATTTTGGAAAAATTGCAGAAGCTTACAATCCATCAAGTGCTTCTGGTTTATGGCAAATCTTAGCTGAACATTGCGGTGAATTATGTACTGCTTGTTCAACTCCAAGTGATTTATTCAACCCAGACATTAACGCACAATGTGCTGTTGCTGTCTTAAATGCTCAAGGTTATGATGCTTGGACTACATGGAGCAACGGTGATTGTAATGGTTGGTCACAATGTGGCTCTTCGTCTGGTTCATCATCTTCAGGTGCATCAACATCAGGTGCTTCATCAGGTGCATCATCAGGTTCTTCATCAGGTACATCATCTGGTAAATATTTTTATTTATTTTATACCTATTATAAAAAAAAAAAAAAAAAAAAAAAAAAATCTAATTACTTACAAAAAAAAAAAAAAAAAAAAAAAAAAAAATAATAATAATAATAATAATAATAATAATAATAATAATAATAATAATAATAATAATAATAATAATAATAATAATAATAATAATAATAATAATAATAATAATAATAATAATAATAATAATAATAATAATAATAATAATAATAATAATAATAATAATAATAATAATAATAATAATAATAATAATAATAATAATAATAATAATAATAATAATAATAATAATAATAATAATAATAATAATAATATGGGTTCATCAACAGGTACTGGTAGTGGTTCATCATCAGGTAGCGGTTCATCATCAGGTAGTGGTAGTGGTTCATCATCAGGTAGCGGTACAGGTTCAGGTAAGAATTTTTAAAATTTTTTTTTAAAAAATAATACTATAAAAATTATTTTTTAAATTAAATATTAACATAAATTTTCTTATTATTTAGGTACAACAAACTAATATACTAATTATAAATAATAAAACTAAATTAGTTTTTTTTAAAAAAAAAAAAAAAAAAAAAAAGTATAGAAATAAAAAACCATTTACAAAACATGTGCGCAAACAAACTTTTTTATTTTAATTATTCTTTTTTTTTTTTAAAAAAAAAAAACCAAAGCTTTGGATAATATTAAAAAAATTAAAAGGAAATCTTTTGTTTTATTATTTTTAAAAACTTTATTCAAGACATAAAAAAAATCTACCTTAAAATCATATCGATTACATTGATTATCTCTAATTTTAGAAAAAAAAAAAAAAAAAAAAAATAGGTTGATTACTAAATTTTCAAATTGTCAAATTGAGTAAACAAAAAAATAAAAAAGTATTTTTATTAAATAATTTTTTTTTTTTTTTTTTAATCTTTAATCAAACATTCTTTTGGACATTTAAATACATATTTAACACATTCACTTTTATCTCTTTCTTTTCCATCGTCATCTGAACAACCATGATCCTTTAGACATTGTTTAATACATGCTTTATGATCACTTTCAACATTTGCCATACAAATTTGATTTGATGACATTAATGCCAAAAATGCAATAATTGCTACCAATAATAGTTTATAATTCTAACAAAAATAGTATTAATATTAAAATGAAAGATTTATTTTTTTTTTTTTTTTTTTTTTTTTTTAATATAATAAATCATACCATTTTTAATAATTTAAATTATCTTTGTTTTAAAATTATTTTTCTTATTTTTTTTCCTCCTTTTATATTTTTTTTTAATTTTGAAAAAAAAAAAATAAATAAAATATTAATAAATAAAAATTAAAAAATTAATAAACAATTATTTGAATAAAACTTTATAATAAATACTTATAGGTGTATAGCTATTATTTCATTAAAAATATCTAAAACATCTAAAAATTATTGTTATTTTATCATATTAATTACCACCAAAAAAAAAAAATAAAAAAAAAAAAAAAAAAAAAAAAAAAAAAAAAAAAATAAATGGAATATAAATGTTAAAAAAGTTTATTTTGAGATTTTAATTATCGCAACTTAAACGACATTCATGAATGGCAATACTACATATTTGACTGGGTTTAACATCATTTAGAGAACAACCTCTACTCGTAACACAATCAACATAACACTGATTGTATCTATATGAATACACCGATTTACTAAATAAAATTAATGTAAGGAATAAAATTTTCACCAAAAATTTATTCTTTTATTTATTTTTTTATTTTTTTATTTTAATTAATTTAGTTAGTTGGCTTTTTATACATAATTATTTTGAAAATAATTAATATACCATTTCTTCTTATATAATATTTTTTGAGTCTAATATATAATATATTTATATATTTAAAATTATCAAGTAATTTTTTTTTTATATTTTTAAATTTTTTTTTTTTTTTTTTTTTTTGTAAAATCATGTATTTGTGTGATGAAAAATTAAAATTTATTTGTTTTTAATTTTTTTTTTTTTTTTTTTTTTTTTTTTTTTTTTAGGGGTAAAGTTTGAAATGTGAATGAAATTTTATCAATAATAATTTTTTTAAAAAAGAGAAAAAAATTTATTGTTATATCAAATAACAACATATTATTTATCAATAAAATATTTTTTTAATAAAAAAAAAAAAAAGTGTTGTTGCAAAATTTAATTTTTCAAAAAAAAAAAAAAAAAATAATAAAATAATTGAAGTGCAAAAAAAAAAAAAATCTTATAAAAATTTTTTTTTTTTTTTTTGCTTCCAGAATGATTTTAAATGTTAAAAATAAAATTTATGGTATTAACCAAATTTCGAAGTGATCCAAAACAATATTAATAATTACGCAATCCAAAAGTTTTAATTAGATTTCGAATTGCAAAATTTTTCTATTTAAAAGAATTTTTTTTTTTTTTTTTCATTACAAAATAAAACAACAAATAATAAAAAAAAAAATAACATATTTTAAAAAAAAAGATAAATAATAAAAAAATGATTGAAATTAATAATAAAGTCGATTATATTTTCTATACAAATAATACACCAAATACTTATAAAATTAAATTAATGTTTCATGAATTAGAAAAGAAACATGCTATTACTTTTGAAAGTAGAATTATTGATATTACCAAAAAAGAAAATTATTCTGATGAATTTATAAAGGTAAATATAAATTAAATAAATAAAAATGTATTAATAGCAATTTTATTAATATAATTAATTATTTAAAAAAACAAAAAAAAAAATTAATTTTTTTATAATTAAGATTAATCCAAATAAAAAAGTTCCAGCTATAATTGATCAAACAGGTGAAAAACCATTTATTGTTTTTGAGTCAGTCTCAATATTAATTTATTTAGCTCAAAAATATTCTAGTATTTTCCTTCCAGACTTTAAAACCAATCCACTTGAAAACTCTGAAGTTATTACATGGGCTATTTGGCAAGCAGGTAAATATAAATAAATATATTAATTTTTTTTTAAAAAAAAAACAATATAAAAAGAAAACATTTTCTAATAATAAATTTTTTAAAATAAAATAAAATTAAAAAATTAGCTAATCTTGGACCTGCCTTTGGACAATACTTCCATTTCTCATTTTTCTCTCCAACAGTTCAAGAGTATTCACTACATAGATTCAATAATGAGGCTCAACGTATTCTTAGACTACTAGATGATAGATTATCTGTTTCGCCATATATTGGAGGTAAAGAATACTCAATTGCAGATATTGCAAGTGCTGGTTGGTTATTATATTTAAATTTTGCACCAATATATAATGCAAATAAAGATCGTTTTCCAAATCTCTTTAAATGGTTGGATTTAATTAATCAAAGAGATGCCGTAAAACAAGTAAATGAAGCAATTAAAGAACGTTTTGGAGCATTTAATACAAGCCCACTTCGTTCATTATTTACTAACGATCCCGATTTAATTAATGCCAAAGCTCCAATCGGTATTGAAAATGTAGTTTTAAAATATGATTAAATTTATACTATAATAATAAATAAATAAACTTATACTATAATAATCAATTAAATACCTTCTTCAATCATTTTATCAAAAAAATTAATTTAAAACATTTTTTCATAACTTTTTATATTACCAATTGATGTGATAATTTTTTTTTTAAGGCACACCCAGCCTTAGTCGCACCTCAGAAACACTGATAACAGCTTCGCGCAACACTAAATAAAAAAAAAATCACATTACAAATAACGAAATTCCATACAATAAAAAAAAAAAACAATAATAATAATAAAAAAATGTTGGCAAGTTGTATTTTATTAATAAAATATTCTATTTAAATAATTTTTTTTTTTTTTTTTAGGAATAATTATTTATTTACAAAAATGTATTAATATATAAATAGTCTGTAATCATTACAAATGATTCAGATCAGAAAAAAAATATTATTATTCACCCCCAAAAAAAAAAGAAATTTCAGAGATTCTAACTAACTGGACGTGGTGGTGGACTAAATGCAGAAGCACGTGGGGCGAGAGAAGGATTTAAATTCTTACTTTTTGTTTTATCAGGACATCTAGAATTAATAATTGTTGGTTTTTTTCTTGATGTTCTTGTTGGAATACCATTAGGTCTGGTATCTTGAAAGGTTGGATGATAGTTTTGAAAATTTGTTGGCGATAAAATTGATGGTGATAAAATTGATGGTGATAAAATTGATGGTGATTTTTGTTGTTGTGATATTGGTAATGGTGGTATTGATAAGATTACAGGTGAATTATAATTCTCATTGCTATTATTATTATTATTATTATTATTATTATTATTATTATTATTATTATTATTATTATTATTATTATTATTATTATTATTATTATTATTATTATTATTATTATTATTATTATTATTATTATTATTATTATTATTATTATTATTATTATTACTATTATTGTTATTATCGTTAGAGATTTGAGATAAAAGTGGTGATTGTGTGACCATTGTAGATGATACATTTGTATTTGTACTTGTACTATTTACACTATTATTTTGTGAATGATTATATTTTTTATCAATTACGTTTTTACAATTCTCTCCGAATAACATTAATAATGGATCTGGTGCTGTACACTTTATTATTATTATTATTATTATTATTATTATTATTATTATTATTATTATTATTATTATTATTATTATTATTATTATTATTATTATTATTATTATTATTATTATTATTATTATTATTATTATTATTATTATTATTATTATTATTATTATTATTATTATTATTATTATTATTATTATTATTATTAATTAAATAATAAAAAAAAGAAGTTAACATTTAAATTTGATTATAAAAAATAATATTAGAAAAATAAAAAACTTACCCTAACTCTTTCTAACAATTCCATTTTACCTTGAATATTTTTGGTTTGTAAAATTACTTGTTGAATTTCTTTATCCAACTCCTCTTCAAATTCATCGATGTTCATTGCTTGAAGTGAATTTAAAAATTGTACAGTCACAGGATTTTTAAATGATTTGTTTATATTTTGTAAATTACTATTAGTATTATTATTGTTGGGAATTGGTTGAAGGTGAGAGTTTAATGAAATATATGTGAGAGGATCAATTGACTTTCTTCTTGGTACTTTAACACTATTGTTATTATTTGGGTTTGAAATCGATAGAGGTATTGGTACACCTGAAATCGTTTGAGTTTGTTGTTGTTGCTGTTGAATTTGTTGTAATTGATGTTGTTGTAAAATTTGAGTTAAAAGTATTGAGTTAATTTTTGGTGATGATAATTGAGCAGATTTTGATTTTTCATGGTGATATTTCTTTGATGTTGAGTAGGATAATGTTGGAGAAAAGATTGTGCTACTTGGAGCTTGTGAGGAAATTGGCGGGGTTTGGCTATAGCTAACATTTCCATTTGATGAAAACACAACAGAATGTGGGTATGTTTTTTTTGGTTGTTGGGGTTGCTGTGGTTGTTGATGTTGTTGCTGATGTTGTTGCTGTAGTTGTTGTAGTTTAATAACTGTATTTGTATCAGATTTAGATCTATTATGTTTTAAAATTGGGCGGGGTGGTGGTTGTTGTTGTTGTGAAGGAGATGAAATTAATGAAGGACTAACTATAAATGAACCAGAGTTATTATTCGGTGATAATGGGTAGCTATGTTGCTGTTGAATTGGGGACGAATGAGTTGGTATTGGTATTGGTATTGATTGTTGTTGTGGTGATTGAATATTAATAGGTGGTGAAGATGTCAAATTTTCTCTTCTTTGAATAAATTCTTGTTCCAATTGTTTTTGTTTTTGAATTAATTCTTTTTCTCTTTGGATCAATGCCTCTTTTTTCTCTTTTATAATTTGGTTTAATGTTTCCAATGGTTTTCCTTGAAGAGGTGGCTCCCATGATACTGCTCTTCTATGGTTAATTTCACTATTGTTATTGTTATTATTATTATTATTATTATTATTATTATTATTATTATTATTATTATTATTATTATTATTATTATTATTATTATTATTATTATTATTATTATTATTATTATTATTATTATTATTATTAATTAATAACCTTGGAGAAATTGGAGGGGAGTCCTGGTGTGGTGAAGATTGAATTGGTGAGAAAGAACCACCTCCACCATTGAAAATAGTGCTACCATCTAAAGTGTGAGAAATGTTTCTAGTTATTCTTTTCTTTATAATTGGTGAGGATGTTGTTGGGGCTGTGATTGACAAAATACTTTGTGGTAATTGTTGTGTTAATGGGGATGGCGAATTATTATTATTATTATTATTATTATTATTATTATTATTATTATTATTATTATTATTATTATTATTATTATTATTATTATTATTATTATTATTATTATTATTATTATTATTATTATTATTATTATTATTATTATTATTATTATTATTATTATTATTATTATTATTATTATTATTATTATTATTATTATTATTACAGACTAAATGGTGTGAAGGTAAAATTGGAGGAGATAGAATATTTGGAGAATGAGGTGTTGATCTAATACTAAATTGTTGTTGCTGTTGTTGAGTATATATTAAAGGTGATAGATAAGATACTCCTTGAATATTATTGGGTGGTGAATGATGAAATATTGATTTTGGTGGTAATCCATGTGAATTTGATCTTTTATGTAACGATGTTGATGATTTTTTATTACTAGCATTATTACCAGTATTATTATTAGTGTTTATTGATAAAGGTGAAGATAGAGTATGTGCTGAGGTTGGGGAGGATGATAAAACATTATTATTATTATTATTATTATTATTATTATTATTATTATTATTATTATTAAGGAATCCTGGTGATATCGATCTAGTCATTAACTGTTGTTTATGTTGTTGCTGTTGTTGTTGTTGATAAATTGGTATTGATGAACTAAAATAATGAAAATTATTACTATCCTCTTCGCTAATACTATTTTCAATTGGTGTCACTCTAGAATATGGAGGTGAATAATATGTTTGTTGCTTTGAATTGGGAGTTAAATCCTCATTCTAAAAATTATTGATAAAAAATTAAAATTAACATTAGATCTACATTGTAATTTGTTTTTTACTTTTTTATCATTATGTTGTTTTATTTTTATAAAATATATTTACACTTAATGAATATGATTTTGTGATCCTTTGTAAATTGGGGTTATTATTGTTATTAGTATTATTATTATTGTTATTGTTATTATTGTTATTGTTATTATTATTATTATTGTTATTATTATTATTATTAGAATTACTATCCATTTTTTTTTTAAAAATAGAAAAAAAAATAGAAAAAAAAATAAAAAAAATAGATTTTTTTTCTTTTTTTCTTTTCCTTTAAATATGTGTGGAAAAAAAGAATATAAAAAAATTCAAACTATCTTTTTTTTTTTTTTTTTTTTTTTGAAAATTAAATTAAAAATTTTTAAAAAAAAAAACAAAATTCTTTAAAATTGAGGTTTTGACACTTAATATTATTATGTGAAAATAATTTATTTATATATGTGTAATATTATACTTTTATAGAATTTACATTGATTTTTTTTTTTTTTTTTTTTTTTTTTTTTTTTTTTAAAAATATTATCTGTTGAGATTAAAAAAAAAAAAAAAAAAAAAAAATAAAAAGAATAAAAAAAAACAAAGAAAACAAAGAAAAATAAAAAAAAAATATATAATAATATATATAACTTTATTAAAAAGAAACAGTATTGGTTTTATTATTACAAATAATTGTGTGGTATTATTTTTTTAATTTTATTTTTTTTTATTTTTATTTTTTATTTTTTTTTTTTTTCCACAACATCAAAAATTTTATTTGAAAATAATACGTCTTGAAATTTCCTCTCTTTCCTCTTTTTTGAAATTAAAATATATAAAAAAAAAAAAAAAAAAAAAAAAAGTTAGAATTATTTTATTTGAAAATACGATATAAAATAATTAAAACTTTTTTTTTTTCGAAAAAATAAAATAAAATAAAATTTACATCGTGCTTTTAAAAGTTGGTATTAAAATTATTATGTGAAATAATTTTTTTAACCAAAGGAATTAATATATAAAAATAATAATAGATTGATTAAATGTATGTTGGCAGTGGTGAAAATATAATTTAGATTCATTATCAACTCTAAAACTTTTTCCAATATATTCTTCAAGATAATGGTAATTTAAAAATAGAATAATCGCTATTATATTCATTTATTATCAATTACATGCTCAGAAATGAAATATAAAATTTATTTTAAATTTACTTTTAATGAAAATATGAGAACTAACATATTAAAAGATTTTGAGTTTTAAATAATTTATATCCACCAAATCAAATTAAAATTATTGATTATTTTAGTAATGAATGATATATAGTGGGGAAAAAATAAATAAATAATAAACATCATATTAAAATTATTTGTTCTTTTTTTTTTTTTAAATGTATGTACAATTTCCATCACATATCAATAATTATTGATATGAATATATATGATGGAGTGTTTTTTTTTTTTTTTTATTATTATTATTTTAAGTTATTTGGCATTAAAATTTTTGATAATATTGTTTCATTTTCAAAAGATAATTCATTCATTGAAGTATTACTTAGTGTGGCAAAAGCATATTGAAATGCTGCTTTAACACGTGAAAAATTAAAAGAACCAGCAGCAACATTTCTACCTGGTACGAATGGATCGGAGACTACCAAATAGAATGGATTATGATTACCATAGAGGTTATCTTCATTTACAACGGTACCATTGCTATTGGTGGTTGGTGTAGTTGGTATAACGTTGGCGCCACCATTATTGTTTATATTGTAATTATTGAAAAGGAATTGTGAACCAACTGGATCATCTTTATTAATTGGGAATGTATATAATCCTTCTTCAATAGATATACCAGTAACTTGATAATTAAAATTCACACCATAATATTCTAAAAATCTCATCAATGCACATCCAATGTTTAATCCTGAAATTTGATCGCCATTGTCACATGTACATGGTTTTGCATGTAATGTTGGCTGATTATTACTATTATTACCAATTGGTGTAGTTGTTGTTGATGATGATAAGGTTGTTTCTATTGTTGTAGAATTTGAGGATGATTGTTTTGGGCAATGTTCATTATTCTTTAAAAAACTAATTAGCATTAAAACCAAACAATAGGAACTTAAACCACCTGTATAAGTATTATTTAAACCTCTTTCACGAAGAAACCATTTCAAAACGATAGCTAGAGGATAAAGGCCAATGATCTCTCTAACACAATCAGCTACTAAATCTCTAGCGGCGATACCAGTATGAACAGATGTTGGTGATTCTCTGAATGAGATATCTACAGAGATATTCTCTGTGGTTACCAACTTGATTACAGGTATTTTTGCAGATGGTATACAAAGCATTGTTAAAATCATACCATTTAAATCGGTTCTAAATTGTTTTTCTAAAACCTTTAAGAGGAATTGAGCATTCTTTGGTTTGATTGCCATATTTTTACCATAGTTTACAACAATATCGATATCACTACTTGGTAACCATAGACCTGTCATAAAACTACCATAGATATCTAAATCTGCGTTTGACCATAGCTTTTTAACAACTGATCTAATTAGTCCAATAACATGATGACAACTTTGAACATGTGGATAAGTTCTCTCACCAACATCTGATACGAAATCCAATATCTCTTGATGTAATTTTATAGAAAATTTTGGATGTGGATATGGTAATGGTGGTTCATCCCATGGTTGAAGATATGCTTGTAAGTTTGTAAACGGATTAACTTGTTTAAATGTTTGAATTTGATTGAAAAATTTATTATGTCTCCAATCTTTATATTTATCAATTGGTTGTTGCTGTTGTTGTTGTTGCTGTTGTTGTTTCTTTATTATTTTTGATGGTGGTTGGAAAACACTACTTGTAACTTGTAAACTTGAGGATGATTTTGATTGTTTTAATACATTTCTACCGTTATTAAAATTATTATTAATATTGGTATTAGTTGTTGTTGTAGTAGTTGTGGTAGTTGTAGAACTGCTGCTAGTAGTATTATTATTATTATTATTGCTATTATTGTTACCATTGTCATTATTATTATTGGTTTCATTGTTGTAATTTGATACATTTGTATTACTATCTTTATCTTTTTCATTGTTGGTATTAATAGTGGCTGTAGGATTATTATCGGTGGTTATATTGATGTTACTATTATTAGTTGGGTTATTATTTTTATTATTATTATTATTATTATTATTATTATTATTATTATTATTATTATTATTATTATTATTATTATTATTATTATTATTATTATTATTATTATTATTATTATTATTATTATTATTATTATTATTATTATTATTATTATTATTATTATTATTTATAATTTTTGGTGAGGTGTTTCCACTACTAATGGTTTGATTTTCAAAGAAAAGTCGTTTACTTGAAACATTTCCAGCTGGAGATAAACTGCCATTTCTTGGTGAGAGTGGCTGGGGTGATGATACTTTTGGTGATCTATTTGGTGATGAGTTAATGGTTGCTTGATGAAGTAATATTGGTGATGTTGAAGCATTTGGAGAGGTTGGTGTGGCAAAGAAATTAAAA
This sequence comes from Dictyostelium firmibasis, assembly GCA_036169595.1. Lineage (NCBI taxonomy): Eukaryota > Evosea > Eumycetozoa > Dictyosteliales > Dictyosteliaceae > Dictyostelium > Dictyostelium firmibasis. The sequence goes on from CM069768.1 coordinate 1,106,588, forward strand.
ATTCTAGATGGTGTATTATTTGATTGTTGTGATGATTGTTGAGGTGAAAGTACTTTTTGGTTACTATTACTGCTATTACTATTGTTGTTTGCATTTGGTATATTATCCAAACTTTGATTTAAATTTAATTTTGATGAACCATTTACTTGTTGTGATTGTTTCTCTGCTAATTGTTGTTTCAAAGGTTCATCTTGACTAGAGTTATCATTTAAACTAAAATGTTTTTCAATTTGTTTTGTTAAATCTTGAATGTATGAATTATCTTCTTCATCTTCTTCATCTTCTAAATCATTAAATCCATCTTCTTCACGACCTTCTTCTTCTTCTTCAGATTCTTCTTCTTCCTCATCTGAATCTTCATCTGATCCTTCGTCCTCATCATCTTCTTCAAATTCCTCACTGTAGATGAATTTGGGTTTAATACCACTATCACTAGCACTTGTCACTGTTATACTATTTAAACTCTTGGAGGCCAAGGATTTTTGTGTTAAAATTAATGGTGTTCTTTGTTCACAAGTACTATTTGCTCTATTTTTAGTAATGGTAGGTTTACTTGGTGTTGATGAGGATTTTGAATTATTCTTTTTACCTGAACCAATTTTACCATTTTGTTTTGGCGTTATAGTCGTTGAATTCGTTGATAGTGTTGGTCCTGTTGCAGAAATATTTGTGTTGGATGTACTAGTATTACTGATATTATTATTGATTGATGGTGTTGATATATTTCTAGATTTATTTGTAGAATGAGTCGAATTATTTATAATTGGACCAGTACCACCTTTGCCATGGTCAATATCACTTTCAGATAGCATACTGACACCATCTTCGTCCTCTGTAGTACTTAAAAATGGCATACCATTTTTTATAGTGGGTGGAGTATCCATTGGTAGTGAATGTCTACGTGGTCTAGTTTGAATTGATTCTTGTTCAGTATCAGAGTTAGCGGATGATTTATCTTGATTCGATTGATGATGACCACCATGATGACTATGACTATTTCCACCTCTACCTTGGTTTTGGGTATTTCCACCTCTTCCACCCTTCTTTTTACGTTTTTTTCTTATTGATGTGGTTGTATTTGGGTTAACTATTGGTTTACGATTTGTGCTATCAGATTGTGTTGAATCTGATGATTCATTAAGTTTCTTTGAACTACTATTGTTGCTATTAGTAGCTACTGTTGATGTTGTTGTTGATATTGTTGACGAAGATGAATTTGTTTTTTCTTTTTCCTGTTGATTTTGTTGTTTCTGTTCTTGTTTCTGTTCTTGTTGTTTTTTCTTTTTCTTTTGTTTTACTGGAGTATTATTGCCACTAGAATTTAATGAACCTGAATTACTATTATTACCACCAATACGTTTTCTATTTCTACTAGATTCCTCGGAATTAATTAAATCCATTGATAAACTTTCACTATAAAAATTTTGAAGCTGTGCACCAATTTGACGCATGACTGTATCAACTGTGCTTCCAGCTCTCTCTAATGGAGAAAAACATAAAAATTCTATCAACTTTATTGGATTCTGTACAAGATACTCTTCAAATATTGAACTAATACTATTTAAATTTTCTGGAGACTCTGATAATGAACTTGACCCGCCCAAAATACCAGATTTACCACCCACATTCACAACATGATGTTGACTTTGATGACCTGAGTTTCTATTAGCTGAACGTTGTATTAATTTTGGTTTATCAACATTAACCACAATTGGTGTGGTTGGTGTACTAGATGATATATTATTACTATTATTATTATTACTATTGGTTGTTTTTGTTGTTATCTGTGATGGAATTGAAGTTGTTGGAGTAGTTGAGGTTGGAGTTGTTGTATTTGAAGATATTGATGGTGAAGTTGTAGTTGGTGATTTAAAGTCTTCAATTAATTCACCTAGTTTCTCCATAAAATCCAAATCAACCTTTTCAGGAGTTTCATTTAGTGACTGAATCACTGATAATAGTAAATTACCCATTTTAGCCATAGCATATCTTTTTCTATTATCAATCGTCATTTGTTTTGACCAAAATTCTTTTAAATTGCTCTTTCTAGAATCTAATAGTTTAAATATAGGTTTTGGGTTCCTTTGTTTACTAGATTGATCTTTTCTACCATCAATCTTATGGTTCTCCCAAAATTGTGTCCATATCAATGATTCAAACCATGCTGCGACAAACTCACCTAATGAAAAAAAGCTCTTTGATATAAACCATTTTGGTGGTTCACTTCTCCAATTATTTTGTGAATCTTTTATTAAATGACAAGGAACTTGTAAAAATCCACCCTAAATAAATAAACATTTATATAAAATTAATAATAATAATAAAAAAAAAGTAAGGAGAATATTGTTTTTAATAATTACTTGACTTAATTCAGTTAATAAATGCACTAATTCTTGATTTGAAATTGAATTACTTTCAATTGTAAATGTATCCAATCTAGTTCTTGTATCACATAATCTAATTAATTTTACAATTCTATATTGATATAGACATATAAATAGTACATACAATTAATAACTAGTTTGAATATAGTGAATGAATGATGGTAACATAATGATCTCTTACCTTTTTTCTTCATCAACCTTTCTTTCAGGTAAAAATTGTTGTAAATTTTCAAAATGATAAATTGATTTATCATTTGTAAGTCTAAATTCCAGTTTAAATTTTTTTAACAAATCACTACATGCCCTTCTATCCATCTCAATATCTGAATAACAAACTACATTACCAATACTACCTGAACTATGACTTTTCTTTGATTTTAATTTACTACTACTACAACTACTATTGGTACTAGTGTTGTTTGGCGTATTAATACCATTTATACTGTTATTATTGTTAATGTTATTGTTATTGTTATTGTTATTGCTATTATTGTTATTGTTAATGTTATTATTATTGTTATTATTGCTATTTATGTTATTTGTATTTGTGGTATTTACTATACTACTTGTTGAAAATGAAGTTGCTAATTTTCTATTATTATTTAAAGTATTGTTGTTGATATTACTATTATTAATGTTGTTGCTGTTGTTGTTATTGATATCATTAATATTATTATTATTATTATTAGTATTACTATTATTATTATTATTATTATTATTATTATTATTATTATTATTATTATTATTATTATTATTATTATTATTATTATTATTATTATTATTTTCTATAGAGTCAGAATCAAAACTTGGCATTCCCGGTATATCTACAGACTCATCAAAAAAATAACCATCTTGAAATTTCCATTCTGAATACATTGCTCTAAGCTTATCACATTCTTCTTTATTACAATCTGTTAAAATCGTTTCCAGCTCTTCATGTCCTATTGACAATACCCAGCTAAGTACTTGCTTTTTAAAATCCATTATATATTGGTGTAAATGTTGTGTGTTTGATACTATTACTGAATTTTGGTAGTTTGTTGCTTCTTTTTTGTTTTGCTTTTTTTTTTTTTTTTTATTTTTTATTTTTTTTTTTTTTTTGTTTGATTTTTCTATATTTATTTACAATTGAATAAGATTTTAAAAAAAGGTTAAATAATTGAGTAATCTACTATAAGTAAACCCTGAATTGTTTTTTGGTTGATTTAAAAATTGACTACTATTGATGTATATATTACTTGTATGTACACCACGATCCGTCCGTTTATTGTATTAAGTTTGTGTTTGGGTTTTAAAAAAAAAAAATTAAAAATTAAAAAAAAAAAAAGAGAGAGAAAAAAAAATATTTGAGGGTGTGTGTTATATTCTAATCTGAAGTTTTTCTTAATTAATCTTTTTAATTTAAAAAAAAAGAAATTTTTTTTTATTCTCTATTACTACTATATATCCCAAATAGCGTATAGAAAAGGATTATGAGTGTTTGTGTATATGTGAATGAATGAATGAATGAATGAATGAATGAGTGAGTGTAATAATATAAAAAGCCTCTTGTTATTGTAATATAAGATCTACCATCTAAAGCTATATGTGCATGAAAAAAAATAAAAAAATAAAAAAATAAAAAAAAAAATAAAAAAAAATAAAATTTCGCTCAAAAAATTTTGTAAAGATGACCTTTTTTTTTATTATTAAAAATATAATTTATTAAGTAGAATATTTATATATAAGTATATATAATAAATATTATATTAGACTAATATATTAAAATTTTTTTTTTTTTTTTTTTTTTTTTTCAATTCTCTTTTATTTATTTTATTTATTTTTGTTTTTTTTTTTTTCAATTTTTTATTTTTGTTTTTTATTTTTTTTTTTTTATTTTTATTTTTTTTTTCAAATTATTTACAAGAGTGTTATTTGTCATTATTGTTATATTTAAAATTAAGTGTGGTTACAATACAAAAAATTATATATATAAGTAATGGATGTACTTTATTAGATATTTTTTCTTTTTTTTTTTTTTTTTCTTAATATGTCTGCTTACAAAAAAAAAAAAAAAAAAAAAAAAAAAAATATATATAATAGAAATGTATAAAGAAAAATAATAACAAATTGCCCAATCCCCGAATTCTTAAAAATTCATATATTTTTTTTTTTCTTTTCTTTTTTTATATTTGAATGATTCATGATGTTTTTTTAAAAAATATTTGAATGATATAATATTTTTTTTTTTTAAAATTTTTTTTCTTATTTATTTATTTATTTATTTATTTTGAATGGTACATTGTAATTATTTTATTATTTTTTTTTTTCATTTTATTTTTTTATTTATTTTAAGCGAATAATTTATTATGACAACCTTTGCAATATGGTTTACCATTATTTGCAGTATAAGAACCACCAGCCAATGGATTCATACAGAATGCGCAAACAAAATGTTCTGGATGCCATTTTTTGTCGAGGGCATCGACGCAACGACCAGAGACAGCTTTGCCACAACCTGAACAAACTGAACCAGCTTGTTGGTGATAATGAACGTCACAATATGGTTTACCACCAAACTCAAAGAATTGGCCATTGGTGAAACTCTTTTGACAATATTGACAAACGAAATGTTCTGGATGCCATTGAGTACCCAAGGCGTTGATACACTCGCCACGAATTGGTGCATTGCAACCACCACAACGAACGGCAAATGTTGAGTAGAAATCAGCCTCACAATAAGGACGACCATCACGTTCGAAAAAGTTACCACCTTCGAATGGTTTCAAACATTGAGTACAAACGAAATGGTGAACGTGCCATTTCTTACCTAATGCAGTGATACAACGATCAGAGATTGGCTCATCACAATGGGCACAACGTGCACAAAACAATTCTTGGTAACATTTCTCACAATGTGGCAAAGATTCTTGTTCATAGTAGTTTTTGGTGCCCAATGGATTTTGACAATTGTGACAACAGAAATGCTCTGGATGATAGAATTTACCCATTGCTTGAATGGTCTCACCAAAGATTGGTTTACGACAACCACCACATGTACCACGCGATGTTGGTCCTGTTGAATCAATATCTTTGACTTGTGATGTTAAATTATTTAATAAATTATCTAAATCATCACCATGTACAACTTTTGGTGAATTTGCACTATTATTATTGTTGTTATTTGGAGTATTTGTTCTGGCAATATTAATTTGTGTTGTTACAGTTTGAGTTTGATTATGATTTGGACTATGATGGTGGTGATGATGATGTTGATGTTGATGTTGATCACGTTGAACTGGTGGTGGTACTGTGGTGGTAGTGGTGGTTGATGGACTAAGACCTTTTAATAACTCATCAAGGTCATCACTACTTGGTTGAGAATTTGTTGCTGTAACTTTATATGGTTGTTGTGGTTGAGATTGTTGTGGTTGTGGTGGTGCTGTGTATACATTATTGCCGCTAGTTGTTTCCAAGGTTGCTTTTGAAAGAGCTGGTTGCTTTTTTGTGATAACGGTTGCAGTTGAGGTTACTTTGGGTGGTTGTGATGTTGTGTTACTTGATGTAGATGAAACAACACTTGGATTATTTGATGGACGTGATAATGATGAGGAAGATGTATTTGGTGTTGAGCTCTTATGTAACGATGGTGGTGAATTTGAATTTGCATGTGTGATATGTTCTTCTGGTGTTGTTGGTACAGCTTTAAGTGCTGTTGAAATTGAGGTATTCAATGACTCCATTAATTCATCCAAATCATCTAAACCATCAATTTGTTGTGGTTGTTGTGGTTGTTGTGGTGGTTGTGATGAAACTGAGAAACTTGCAGTTGCGGTTGCAGTGGTTGTATGATTTTTTGGTGCTGGTGTACTAATGGTTTGAACGGTTTGTGGTTGTTGATCCAATTCTTCAATGATTGATTGAATTTCATTTTGAATATCATTATTATCAAAACTTTTGACACCTGATGATGGAGTTGTTGTTTGAACACTTGCAGTAACTTTAATTGAACTCTTTGGTCTACCCAAATCTGCTAATAAAAGATCTAAATCATCCATATTTAATCCTTTTGTTGCCATTTTTTTTTTTTTTTTGAAATTTTTGTTTTTTTTTAATATTTTATTTTTTGATGAGGAAAAAAAGTAATGAATTGATTATTAATATGAATATTACAAGTAATTGTGAAAAAGTAAATATAAGGGTAAAAAAACACAGAGTAAAGAAAAAAAAATTTTAAAATAATAATAATAATAATTTTTTTTTTTTTTTTTTTTTTTTTTTTTTTTTTTTTAAAAAATTTTATTTCTATTTTTATTTAACACATAACACCCCAAACAAAAAAAAAAAAAAAAAAAAAGAAAAAAATACACATTCACAAATAAAAGCCAGCAGAAAATAATTGGGTTGTTTGAATTTTAGATTAATCAAAGATGTGCAAAGTGGGTTAGGTGTGTGAATAACATTTATTTTTATCATTATTGTTGGGTTTATTTTTAATTCTTTATTTCTTTTATTTTTTTTTTATTTTTTATTTTTTATTTTTTTCAAATTTTTTTATGCACATAAAGAACACATTTTTGAGGGGGTTAAAACCGGTTATGATTAATTATTTTTATTAATTTTTTATTTGTTTACTTGATTATATATTTTCTTTTTATTATTATTATTTTTTTTTTATTATTATTTTTTTTCACAATTTTTTTTTTTTTCATTTTATTTTGTTTGATTGGTTGAAAAATGCTTTTCTTTTCTTTACAAATTTTTATGTTTCTCTTTTTCTTTTTTTATTTCTTACCTTAAATTGAAAAAATTCTTCTTTTTGAAAAAATAAATAATAAAATTTTAAAATAAATAAATAAATAAATGAATAATTTAAAAATATAAAAAAAACTATAAATTAATGTTGGGCTTTGATTTTTTTTTTTTTCTGAAAAAATGTTTTTAAAAAAAAAAAAAAAAAATTAAAAAAAAAATTAAAAAAATATTCAAATAATTTTGATCCAAATAACGCCAAAATGGGTTTTTTAATTTTTAATTTTTTTTTTCAATTATTTTTTATAAGAAAAAAAAAAAATTTTATGGAGATGTCCATAAAAATAATGATTTGTTAAATTTAAAATTTTTTTATTTTATTTAATTTTTTTATTTTATTAAATTTTTTTTTTTTTTTTTAAAAACAAATGTTATTATCAAATGAAGAGATTTATTTTGGAAGTGTTTCATAATAAATATATTATCAATAATTTTTTAACAAATCCACGAAAATGAATGGGTGAGCCATAACTTTACCGGATGTAGAGTCGGTTTTAGAAAAAAGATTAAAAGAAGTAAAATCAATGTCATGGCCAATTTGAATTATTGAAATATAATTAAAGTCAAATGAGTATTACTCATTCCATCTAGATGGAATCAAAAAACTATTCCTATTGAAAAATAAATCTATAGTTTAGAGATATTAAATCAACTATTTCAATATTGAAAAAATGAATTCAATAAGATTGAACTTAAAATAGATCATTGACATTGGTGGTCAATTCAACAAATACTAAAAAAATTGAAGAAAAAAATACAATTAATACTAATAATCCAAAACTTTATAATAATTATTATTCAAATTTAGAATTCTTAAATTAATTTTTTATGATTTAGCTGTGCTTGTAGATGTGACTAAATAACCAATAGTAAACTTTTGTTTATTTATATATTAATGATCAACCAATTCAAAATAAACTAATTGATTTAAATTTTCATCAATTAAATTTGGATATTGGTTTAAAAGATAATATAGATTAATACTTAATTATTATACTATTGATATAAGAGTAAAAGAATTATATAAATATTTACTTTCAAATTAATTTATATAAACCGATTTATTTTGGTCATTAATTTATTATAGATATGGAAATTACAAATCTTAATAACAACAATAATATTAATAATGAAAATAGTTTAATGGATTTTATTAAAGTTTCATTATCTATATTTAATATTAAACAATTTCAGAATCAGATAAAAAAATTTTAAATTTAAATTCCCAAACAAAGAAACATTATTACCAGAATCAATTTCTAGTGATTTCAAAATTGTTAAAGAAATGATAGAATTTTTAAATTATTAAACAACAAATTATATTTTTCATACGACTATGGATAAAACAATTAAAGATTATACAATATCCACCATAAATTCAATACAAACAATTAATAGATTCAATTAATAATAAAGAGTTTTTAATTTTTTCCCAAGTACTTGTAATGACTTGATAAAAACATTATGTGATTTATCGCCACTTCCCAATAGAATTGAAATTAAAATTTATGACCCAAAATTATTTTTCCAATGATATCAATTACCATTAAATAATTTTAATGATCCAATCTATCCCACACAAAATTATCAAAAGTTATCTTGGAAACATTAATTGGCCATCTATGTAATCAGAAATACTTGGTTGATTCATTCCCTTGGGTATCTATAAATAATCCTCCAATTGACCTACAATCATTGGCCAATTGTTTTAGTCACTTAAAAAAAGTTAAACAATTATTAAAATTTGAATTATTTGATAATTTATTGGATTATTAAATATTTTTTTTTTATTTTTAAAAATTAATTTAAAAAAAAAAAAAGAAAATATTGTAGGTTCATTGATTTGTTTTTTTCTTCTTTTTTTTTCTTTGTACAAAAATTAAATTATTAATTTTTTTATTTTTTTATTTATCCTTTTTAAGTTTATATTGATCAAATGCTACCAATTCATATTTTGCAATTGATTCTATGAGCCATTCAGTTTTAACGATTGGAGCAGAAATTTTTTTAATATCAGAAGGTTTTGTCGATTCTTCAGCAATGCAAATTGAAGCCAAATCAATTGATTTACAAATTTTACCACCCAAGTTTCTAATTAATTCTTCTTTTGATTTTCTGTTGATACCAGCTGGATCGGCTTTACCTGCCAAAAAGAATGATTTACCAGAGAATAAAGGTTCATCACCACTCTCTTGGGCCAAACGAGCCAAATTTGGACCAACATGCTCATCAACCTCATGCTCATCTTCATTATCGATTATTTGTTGTTGTTTAAATGATTCCTCTAACCAAGAACGTTTTAAAACCCAAAGTCCTCTTGAGACACCTTGGAGGAATTTAAGAGTTCTAACCTTTGAATCACCCATAATAACATGGGTACATTCTTTTGGATCATCAGAAACGGTCAAACCAATTACTGCCATGGAATCTACAATTGACTTACGCTCACTATCACTGAAACCTGATAATAAAACCAATTTCATATTATCTAAATCCTCATCTTCTGCCTCTGAAAAACTTTCATCGTCAGACTTTTCTTGTTTTTTACCTTTTTTCTTTTTGCTCTTTGGTTTATCATCACCATCTTCTTCATTATCACTGACGTCACTACCATCATCAGTTCTCTTTGGTGTTTTTTTACCAGATCTAGTTGTATCACTCTTTGGTGATTTCTCTTCTTTTTTAGTTTTTGTTTTCTTTTTTGGTGATTCATTTTCTTCTTCATCGTCCTTTTTTGGTTCTATTGATTTTCTTTTAGATGGTGTGGTTTTTTTTGTGGGTGTTTTCTTTTTTGATTCCTCCTCCTCCTCTTCCTCCTCTTTCTCCTTTTCTTTTTTAGTTGGTGTATTCTTTGATGGTGTTTTCTTTTCATCCTCTTTTTCATTTTTATTTGGTGTTTTCTTTGACTTGGTAGATTTAACATCTTTTGTTGGTGTCACTGCTGTTGGTACTTTAAAAGAGGATTTCTTTACTTTATTACTTTTTTCTTTTTGTACGACCTTTTCTTTTTCTTCTTCATCTTCTTCATCTTCTTCATCCTCCTCTTTTTTACTTAATATTTTAGTGGCAGCTGGTTTCTTTTTTGTTTCTTTTGTTGATGGTTTCTTTTGCTTTTCATCCTCCTCTTCTTGTTCTTCTTTCTTTTTGGACGATTTTTTATCCTCTTTAGTTTCTTTTTTAGGAGTAGATGATTTCTTCTTTGGTTTTTCTTCTTCCTCCTCCTCATCATCCTCTTTAGTTTTCGATTTTGTTGATTTCTTTGGTTTTGAACTGGCTGGCTCAGATGGAGTTGATTCCTCTTCTTCCTCTTCTTTCTTTTTAGATGATTTCTTTGAGGTTGTTTTTGATTTTTGATTTTTCTCTTTCTCTTCTTCCTCTTCTTCCTCCTCCTCTTCGTCTGATTTATCTATTTTAGATGGTTTCTTTGAGGTAGTTGATTTCTTTGGTTTTTTTTCTTGTTCTTCCTCTTCTTCCTCTGGTTCTTCTTCCTCCTCTTTTTTCTTTTTGCTGCTTTTATCTGGTTTTTCTGTTGGTGTAACTTTCTTTGGTGGGGTTGATAAATTCTTTTTGAATTTTTTTTGATCAATAAGTTCTGTGTCATCATTTGTAGCTGCATCATCTACTTTAGTTTCCTCCTTTTTGGCTCTACTTGGTTTGGTTGGTGGTGGTGGTTTAACTTTTTTGACGGGTGTAACTGGTTTTAAATCTTCTTCTTCACCTGATTTTTGGTCATCCTCCTCTTCTTTTTCTTCATTCCCTTTGTAAAGTACTAAATCCTTACCATCTAATGTTAAATATGAAATTCAGAATTAGAATCGATCTATCACTTGAGTTGGGTTTGAATAATTTTTTTTATCATTGTTAGTTTAACTACTTACCCTTTTTTTGAGATGATTCCGACTGTGATTTCTGAGAGGATTTAGATTCTGATTTTTGAGAGGATTTAGATTCTGATTTTTGAGAAGATTTAGATTCTGATTTTTGAGAGTTTGATTGTGAAGGTTTTGTTTGTGAGGCTGATATTTTACTTATTGTTTTATCAACTAATGGAGAAACAGCAATAGCAGTTGTTGTGACATCAGCTGAGGCTATTTTGGATGAATCTGTTTCAGGAGTAACAGTTTCTGTTGTGTTGTTATTGTTGTTTGTTGCTAGAGGTAATACTTCTGATGAAAAAAATGCATCCCCGCTTTCCATTTTATTTCTTTATTTCTATTTTTCAATTTATTTTTTATCAAACAATAAAAAGAGTGTATGTGTGTGAATGTTTTGAAATTAATAAAAAAAAAAAAAAAAAAAAGAATATGATGTTGTAAAAAAAAAATAAAAAAAATGCAAAATTTTAAAAAAATGCATATTAATTCCTCGAAAAACGAGGTTTCGCCAAAAATGCATAAAATGTATATTTTTATTTTATTTTTATTTTTTTATTTTTTTTTCAAAAAAAAAAAAAATAAAGATTACTAAGAATCTCTTATTCTGTTGAAGTTGTGGTTGTGGTTGTGGTAGTGGTAGTTAAACTTGTGGTTGTTGGTTCATTATAAAGTGATAATATTTTACTATTATTATCAGTATTTTCAGTATCTAAAGGTTTCATAAACTTTCCTCTAACCCAAACTCTATACATTGAAATCATTCTTTTTCTATTTCTTAATTCTCTTGTGTCATACTTTGAAACTAAAGTTTTAAAACCAGCAGCCTCAAATATTTCACTCAATATTTGTGTAGTAAAGAAATAAGTTCTAGTACCATCAGCACGTAAATAAAAGTTTTCATCAATCTTTTTACCCTTTTTAGAAATGAATCTTAATTGTGTCATATCATATAAACCATAATCTCTAATATATAAAACACCACCTGGTTTTAATGACTAAAAAAAAAAATTAATAAATTAAATAAATAAATAATAATAACAATAATAATGAAAATTAATTTATTTACCTTAAATAATGAAGTTGCAACAGCATGCATTTTATCTCTTGAGATTGCAGATAAAACGAAAATCATTAACATCATATCAATTGAATTATCTTTAACTATTGAAGTTGGGATTTGTTCAGTGGCGATATCACAAACGAATGCTTTTAATTTCTCTTCGTTGTATAGTGAATTAGATTTAACAAGATTAACTGCATGAGGAGAGAAATCGAAAACATAGAAATACTTTTCAGGATTTAATTTCAATAGGGGATAAACGGTTGCACCTGTACCACAACCAATCTCTAATACTGTTAACTTCTTACTATCATCATTTACTAATTGATCAGTTTCTTTTATCCATCGATCCTTTAATTCTTTAACATTAACATTTTTAGATAATAAATTTGCCATCTTTTTCTCTCTTTCTTTCTCTTGTTTTTCTAAATCATCTTTATCTTGATATAAATTATTTTCATTGTTATTACTACCACCATTTTGTTGTTCTTCATCATCCTCAAAAAATATAAATGTTTCATCTCTTGTAATGTTTAATGGATTTAATTCTGGAAATTCTAAATGTAAATAAGTTCTATCTTTAAAGAATTTATTTTGATTCTTTTTATAAAATTTATCCCAATAATCCATTGCATTAGCTTCATGATGATTTTTATCATCTTCTCCTATCATATCTGTTTCTTTTTCTGTAATTGATTTTGCTATCTATAATTTTTTTTTTTTTAAAAAAGAAAAAATGAAGTTAAATATTTGGCTATTGTGCAGTTGTTTATGTTTGTTGTTGTTGTCATTTTTGGTATATAGGTATTATTATTATTATTATTATTATTATTATTATTATTATTATTATATTGACGCATACAGATTCTCTGACACTATCCCAATCGACATCAGCCCAAGATGTTTCTGTTTGAATTTCTTCAACAACCTGTTTCTCTTTATCATTACAAAATTTATAATTTACATCAGTCCATGACCTCTTTGAACCAACTGTTGGTTCGATGTCGTTGTCGTTGTTATCGCGATTGTCAGAGGTTATATTGCTCATTTTTATTTGAAAATGTGAAAAAAAATAATAAAAAAAAAAAAAAAAAAGGGAAAAACGAAAAAAAAAAAAAAAAAAAAAAAAAAATTAAAATAAAAATCAAAAAATAATAAAAATTCAAATAAGGGTATATAACTCATAAAAAAATCATATCCCTTTTTTTTTTTTTTTTTTTCCCTAAAAGCAACCAAATATTCTTTTCATTAGTTCTAGAGTGTTTGAGGGAAAAAAAAAAAAAAATAATAAAAATAATGAAAAAAATAAAGAAAATAAAGCAAAAAAAAAAAAAAAAAAAAAAATAGTTTTGGTGAATGTCAACGTATTGGAAAAAAGTAAATCTTCCGACAAAATAAAATTATTATAATAAACATCACCACTTTATTTAGAGGTTACAACACACACCAAAAATATACATACACATATTTTTTTTTTTATTTTTTTTTTTATTTTTTTTTTACTTTTTTTTAATTTTTAAAAAAAAAAAAATAAAAAATAAATAAATTAAATTAACTTTCAATTTTTTTATTTTTTGTTTTTATTTAATTAATGACAAAAAAAAAAATAAAAAAAAACATCGAATAATAAAAAAAAATAAAAAAACATCAAATAATAAAAAAAAATAAAAAAAAACATCGAATAATAAAAAAAAAAAAAAAAAAAAAAAAAAAAATAATTACATCTAAAAAAATGAATTATTTCAATTTTATTATCTTTTATAAAAATTATTTAATAAAACCGTCAAATCACAATAAAATAATATTAATATTAATTTTAATAATTTTTGTAATATCACCTTTTTGTAATGGTGAATTTATTAATAATAATAAAAATAATAATAATAATAATAATAATAATAATAATAATAATTTTGTAGAAACTGAAACAATTTTAAAAAAACCAATATTAAAATTTAATAAAAATGGTAAATTTAAAATTGTTCAATTTACAGATCTTCATTATGGTGAAGCTGATGAATATGATTTATTAAATTTAATTGTTCAAGGTAATTATTTTATTTTTATTAAATAAAAAATTATCAAATACAGTTTAAAAAAATAAGGCACAAAATAAATCAACTTTTTTTTTATTCAAACCAGTACTTTTTTTATTAACAATTGTTTAATTTTTCTTTGGTGTGAAAAAAATAAAAAATGGGTTGAAAATTATTTTTTTTCTTTTCATTTATTAATAATTTTATTATTTAATCATTTTTTAATATTCTATTTAGAAAATGTGATTGAAAATGAATTACCAGATTTTGTAATGTTGTCAGGAGATATGTTTAGTGCATATAATATATTTGAAAAGGAAAAATATTTAATACTATGGGAAATGGTAACGAGATCAATGAGAAAGAGAAATATACCATGGTCAATAACATTTGGTAATCATGATTGTGAAGGACCATTATCAGGTAGAGAAATTGTTAATATGGATCAATCTTATAGTAATCTTTCATTAACTCAAGAGAATACCGATCCAAATATACCAGGTATAACAAATTATAATTTAAAAATCTATTCTAGTGATTCTGATGAAACTTCCGTTGATTCCTCTTTATCATCAGTAATGGTACCATCATCATCAATTTTTATATTTGATAGTGATTTACCACAATGTAATGAAAGTGGTTCATGGGGATGTATAAATCAAAAACAGGTCCAATGGTATAAGAATCAATCTGATCAATTAGGAAATATACCAAGTATTGCATTCGTACATATACCACCAGTAGAGATCATTGATCTATGGAATGAGAATATGGTAAAAGGTGATTTTGGTGATAAAGAATCTTGTTGTTACTATACTGACGAATCAGAATTTGTTTCAACCATGGTCGATAGAGGTGATATAAAAGGTTTATATTTCGGCCATGATCATAAGAATGATTTCCATGGTCTCTATAAGAATTCAATAGAATTAGGGTATGGTAGAAAATCTGGTTATGGTTCTTATAATCCAAAATATTTAGAGGGTGCTAGAATCATAGAGTTGACAGAACAACCATTTTCTATTAAAACTTGGATTAGAAATGTAAATGGTGAATTGGAGACTCAACAAACTCATTATCCAAACTCTTACAGTCAATCACCACGTTATTGTTGTACTCATGAAGACCATAAAGATGAATCCACTTGGAGTTTATTTTTAATTGTATATTGTTCAACCATAATAATCATTTCAGTTATATTTTATCGTATTAAATCAAAAGATCAAAATCAATCACATAGTATTATAGAGTTATAAAAATAATAATATATGAAAAAAAAAAAAAAGCGGATTGAAAAAAAAAAAAAAACAAATAATTAAAAATTCTTTGCTGTACATATACCTATATTAATTCCTAATTCACAAACTATTTTTTTTTTTCTTTTTTATTTTTTATTTTTATTTTTTGTAATTTTTTTTCACTAATATCATTAACCTCAACAAAGTTATTAACAATTTTGAATATAACTCATTGGTTATTGTTAAATTTATAGTCTTAATTTGAATATTAAAAACCAGATAAATGATCATATGTACCAATATGATAATTTGGAGATGAATAAATATTGATTTCATTATATTTTTTTTATATTTCTCTTGAAAAAAACCAAAAAAATATAAAATTATAAAAAAATAAAATTTTTAAAATGATTTTTGGTTAATAACCATTTTAAAATGGATTAAAAAAAAAAAAATGTCAAGGGTCCAAATATTATCAAAACTCTTTGGTGCTTGTCAAAGGTAATTTTTTTTTTTTTTTTTTTCTTAAATAAGTAGGATTGTAGTCTTCTAATTCATCTTGGAACTCCAAGATGGAATTAATCCAAGAAAGTTTTCAACCAATTGCAATAAACTTAGTTGGATTTCTAATTTTTCAATAAAAAAAAAAATTAAATTTTCAAAAAAAAAAAGAAAAAATTGGGTTTTTTTTTGTTTGAAAAAAAAAATAAAAAATAAAAAAATAAAAAAATGGTTTTTGACTGGTGCCAAAAAAGTTTCAAAAAAGTAAATCTTCCTACTAAGGAAAATTATTATAATAAAGATTACAACTTGAATTAGAGGTTCAACACACATCAAAAATTAAAACACAAAATTTTTTTTTTTAATTTTTTATTTTGTTTTTTTTAAAATTTTAAAATAAAAAATAAATAAATTTAAATAGCTTTCAATTTTTTTTATTTTTTTTGTTTTTATTATTAAATTAGAAAAAAAAAAAAAAAAAAAAAACAAATATTAAAAAAAAAAAAAATTATTACCATCTAAAAAATGAGATATATTAATTTTATTATCTTTTATAAAAATTATTTTATAAAACCGTCAAATCACAATAAAATAATATTTATATTAATTTTAATAATTTTTGTAATATCACCTTTTTGCAAAGGTGAAATAATTAATAATAATATAAGCAAAATAAACTACTATAATAATAATAATAATAATAATAATAATAATAATAATAATAATAATAATAATAATAATAATAATAATAATAATAATAATAATAATAATAATAATAATAATAATAATAATAATAATTTTGTAGAAACTGAAACAATTTTAAAAAAACCAATATTAAAATTTAATAAAAATGGTAAATTTAAAATTGTTCAATTTACAGATCTTCATTATGGTGAAGCTGATGAATATGATTTATTAAATTTAATTGTTCAAGGTAATTAATTTATTTTTATTATATAAAAATTATCAAATACAGTTTAAAAAAATAAGGCACAAAATAAATCAACTTTTTTTTTATTCAAACCAGTACTTTTTTTTATCAACTTTTTTTTTATTTTTCTTTGGTGTGAAAAAAAAAAATGGGTTGAAAATTATTTTTTTTCTTTTCATTTATTAATAATTTTATTATTTAATCATTTTATAATATTCTATTTAGAAAATGTGATTGAAAATGAATTACCAGATTTTGTAATGTTGTCAGGAGATATGTTTAGTTCATATAATATATTTGAAAAGGAAAAATATTTAATATTATGGGAAATGGTAACGAGATCAATGAGAAAGAGAAATATACCATGGTCAATAACATTTGGTAATCATGATTGTGAAGGACCATTATCAGGTAGAGAAATTGTTAATATGGATCAATCTTATAGTAATCTTTCATTAACTCAAGAGAATACCGATCCAAATATACCAGGTATAACAAATTATAATTTAAAAATCTATTCTAGTGATTCTGATGAAACTTCTGTTGAATCCTCTTTATCATCGGTAATGGTACCATCATCATCAATTTTTATATTTGATAGTGATTTACCACAATGTAATGAAAGTGGTTCATGGGGATGTATAAATCAAAAACAAGTCCAATGGTATAAGAATCAATCTGATCAATTAGGAAATATACCAAGTATTGCATTCGTACATATACCACCAGTAGAGATCATTGATCTATGGAATGAGAATATGGTAAAAGGTGATTTTGGTGATAAAGAATCTTGTTGTTACTATACTGACGAATCAGAATTTGTTTCGACCATGGTCGATAGAGGTGATATAAAAGGTTTATATTTCGGCCATGATCATAAGAATGATTTCCATGGTCTCTATAAGAACTCAATAGAGTTAGGGTATGGCAGAAAATCTGGTTATGGTTCTTATAATCCAAAATATTTAGAGGGTGCTAGAATCATAGAGTTGACAGAACAACCATTTTCTATTAAAACTTGGATTAGAAATGTAAATGGTGAATTGGAGACTCAACAAACTCATTATCCAAACTCTTACAGTCAATCACCACGTTACTGTTGTACTCATGAAGACCATAAAGATGAATCCACTTGGACTTTATTTTTAATTGTATATTGTTCAACCATAATAATCATTTCAGTTATATTTTATCGTATTAAATCAAGAGATCAAAATCAAACAAATAGCATTATTGAGTTATAATAATAAAAAAAAAAATAAAAAAAAAAAAGTGGATTGAAAAAAAAAAAAACAAATAATTAAAAATTCTTTGCTGTAACATATATTACCATATTAATTCCTAATTCACAAAATATTTTTTTTTTTCTTTTTTTTTTATACCACAATTTTTTTTACTTTTTTTTTTAAAAAAAAAGATTTTTTTTTATAAAATTAAATTTTGTTTTATTTTTTTTTAAAATTTAAATTTAAATTTTTTTTTTTTAATTTTTTTCATTTTAAGATCACAGAGAAATAAAAAAAAATGATTAAATTGGTTTATTGGATAATATTTTTTATTGGGTTCCCATATTTAATTATAAAATCATTGGTATCAT
>CM069768.1:1132500-1137500 GCA_036169595.1 Dictyostelium firmibasis
CAAAAATAATAATGAAAATAATGAAAATAAAGAAAATATAGAGGATAAAATTAATAACAATAATAATTTTAAAATAAAAATTGAGGATGTAGATAATAATAATAATAATAATAATAATAATAATAATAATAATAATAATAATAATAATAATAATAATAATAATAATAATAATAATAATAATAATAATAATAATAATAATAATAATAATAATAATAATAATAATAATAATAATAATAATAATAATAATAATAATAATAATAAAAATAATAATAATAATAGTAAATATAGAAATGAAATTTTTAGAAATTTCAAAATTTTTAGTGGGTCAATTTTAGTTGTTGATCAAGAATTAAATATTATTTCATCATCGGAGAGTGTTAGAGACATTTTCTCAAATATTAATGATATAAATGGTGTAAATCAACAAGCGATTGGTAGTTTACAAAATTATAGTTTTATAAATTTAATCCATCAAAAAGATAAAGAGAGAGTTTCAACATTTTTAAATTTAAAATTTAAAATTAACAGCAACAATACTATTGGCGATAATAATAATAATAATAATAATAATGATCCTAAACAAGAATTTGAATTTGAAGAAGTTAGAGAAGAAAAAGAATTAATGATATTTGGTAATAATAGTAATAATGACGATGTTAACGATTGTGGATTAAAATTTGGTAATAATTGTAATAATAGTAATAATATTTTATTTCAAGCTATATATCATTTAAATAATACAGATTTATCGAAACCATTTAATTTACAAATTACAATTTTACCATTTATCTCAGAGAATTATATTGTATTGTCATTAAAAGATTTATCACCACCACATTTAAGAATAGTTTTAAATAAAAGTTCATCTGCTCTATCACCAAGATCATCTTCAAATGGCACTATCAATAGTAATGGGTCATTGTCACCAAGATCATCAAATTCAAATGGTAGTGCAGTTTCACCAAGAACCGTCACAAGCAATACAATGTCACCAAGGGGTCAAAATAGTGATCGTAGTATCTCTTCACCAAGAGGAGTATCATCGAACGAATTAGCAATATCACCAAGATCATCTAATGGTAATAATAATGGCACAGTATCATCACCAAGAACATCAAATCTCTCAATTGAAGCTGTATTAAATAACAAATCTATTGATATGATCTCACATTTATCACATGAACTTAGAACTCCGATTCATTCGGTTATCGCATCTATTCAACTATTTAGATCAACCATTTTAACAGTAACACAAAATGAATATCTATCTATTATTGATACATCGGCCAATACACTATTAGAGTTAGTATCCAATGTATTAGATTATAAAAGAATTAGATCTGGTAAGTTAACATTGAATAATGTTGATTTTAATCTTTGCCATGTAATTGAAGATGTTTGTGCAATGGTCAGTCCACAAGCTCAAGCAAAGTCACTTCAGATCGCATCATTTATCTTTATTCATTGTCCATTAAGTTTTTATGGTGATCCAATTAGATTGAGACAAGTTCTATTGAATTTAATTGGTAATGGTTTAAAGTACACTAATAAAGGCCAAGTTTGTATCTCTGTTGAACCTGAACAAGTCAATGAGCATTGTATGTATCTACATTTCCAAGTTAAAGATAGTGGTATTGGTATAAAGGAGGAGAATATGTCAAAGTTGTTTTCTGGTTTCTCACAAGTAAACAATGGTGGTACCACTCAAGAGGCATTGGGTAGTGGTTTAGGTTTAGCAATATCTAAAGATTTGGTAGAGTTAATGGGTGGTAAGATTTGGTGTTCATCAAATGCCACTCAAAATAATGGTGAAGCAGGTTGTACATTCCATTTTGTAATACCATTGGAAACAAATCCAAAACAATTACCATGTCCAATTCAAAATTTTAATGGTTTATCAGTTTTAGTAGTTGATAAAAATCCTTACATTCAAACCGTTCTCTGCCAATATCTCGAGGGTTGGAATTGTCAAGTAATTAAAAGTTCAGATATTAAAGAAGCATCAACAAAGTTAAAAGATTTAAGAAGAGAACAAATTGAAGTGGTAATGATCGATATTGATAATATAGATTTCCGTGATTTCATTCAATTCAAAGATGCTTTCAATCGTTTAGAGTTTGGTAGAATAGGATTAATTACGATGTCAAGTGATAGGTCAATGGTCAATGAAATGGGATTCGGCACTTCAAAATTAACAAAACCATTCCGTCAATCTCATTTAATCGCTTGTCTATTGGCTAGCATGCCCGAAAATTCTTCATCAACTACAAATTGTTTCTCAAATATAGTCGGTATGAATAGTATGATGCAACCTTCACAACAAACTCACAATAGTAACGGTGTTTATGGTAATGGCAATTATGGTAATTGTAATCCTTATTCTACAAATAGTAGCAATATCTCTAGAAACAATCATATGATGGCTTCTACATGTGATAAACCAATTATAAATAATAGAAGAATGTCAATTTCCTTAGGTAAAATTCCAACTTTTAATTCTGGTGGTAGTAATTCACCAAGAGGTAAAAAATTATTTGAAGAAGTATTACAACAACAACAACAATTACATAAACAATCACTACAACATCAACACTCAAATAGTAGTAATAATGATAGTATTGATGAATTTCAAAATAATAATGATAATAATAATGATAATAATGATGATAATAATAATAATAATAATAATAATAATAATAATAATAATAATAATAATAATAATAATAATAATAATAATAATAATAATAATAATAATAATAATAATAATAATAATAATAATAATAATAATAATAATAATGACTATAGTGATAGTGATAGTGATGAATTAAATGATGAACAAGCACCAATGCTAACACCAGTTCAACAATTATCGTTTGGTCGTGTTACAAGAAGACATTCAATAGATATTATTATGTTTGAAAATTCAAGAGAATTATCGGAATTAAGAAATCTTGAAGATTCAACTAGATATATGTCACCACGTTCAATGAGTAATAATAATGGAAACAATAATTGTAATTCATTAATTGGGTCACCAATTAAAGAAGAAATTGGTGGTACATCTGATACAAGTTCATTAGCACAATCACCAAATTCATTATCACCAAGAGCACCAATGAAAATTATGATATTGGATGATAATCCAGTTAGTTTAAAATTGATGCGACGTATCTTAGAAAGTCGTGGATTCGAATGTTATCCATTCGATTGTTCAGAGAAAGCAGTTGCCTCTTTAGATCAAGTTAATCCTGCCATCATTTTTATGGATTGTGAAATGCCGAAAATGAATGGTTTCGATTGTACCAGATTAATCAGAAAGAAAGAAGAAGAATCACAATGTCTATTAAAGGACCGTATAATTATCATTGCTTTGACCGCCCATATTAACCCGGAAATTCAAGTTAAATGCTTCGATGCAGGTATGAATGATTTCGTCTCAAAACCATTCAAACCACAATGTTTAGAATTAATCCTCAGAAAATGGGAAGATTGTATCAATAATAATCAAATAACCTATAATAATAGTTTAATTAATAATCAAACTACAATTCAAGAACAAGTTTAATTGATATGATATTAATGATAATCGTTGTGTATTTTAATTTAATAAAAAAATAATCTGTAAATAATATATTAATCAATAGAAAATCATGTGTGTGTTTTTGAAAATTTTTAAATAAACAAATAAGAAAAAAACTAAATATTGTAAATAAAATAAAAACCATTAAAGATATTTTTTTATAAAAAAATAAAAAAAAGTATTATATATAAATTCTAATAATTCTTTTTTTATTCTTTTTTTTCTTAATTAATAATATCACACACTGAAAAAATTGCACTTTGGGAACTTTTATTAATATAACCAAAAGTGAAGTAGGTACCATTCTTCAAACCACTATTTTGACTAATAAATTTTGGGAAAGAAAATTTATTTGAAGATTTTTGTTCTAAAGACCAAATATTTTCTAATTCTAAATTTGATTCACCAATTATAGTGGCATCATATATAATTCTTGAACCAGTATTTGTAACTTTAGCTTCCCATACTGTAAATGGTTGTCCATTCACACTCCATGAACTTGTTTGTGTTTGTGAAATTGTTAATTTATCACCAATTGCATATGATGTAAGAATGGTTAAGATAAAAGAAATGAGGACTAATTTTGTGAACATTTTATATTATTTTAAGATATTAATTATTTTTAAAATATTTATTTGATTTGAAATATTCAAAATAAATTTCTTTGTTTAAATATTATTTTTTTTTTTTTTTTTTTTTTTTTAAAAAAAAAAACCATATTTTTTAAAATTAAATTATTATAATAATAAATAAACCACATCATTTAATCTTACATATAAAATGAAATTTATTACAATGTTCTTAAAATAAAAACACCTTAATATGGATTTGGTTTGTAATTTCAAATTAAAAATAACCAAAATAAAAAAACCATTTTTTAAAATCAAAAGAAAACTTTTTTTTGTTTTTTAAACACACCACCATTTCAAAAAAAAAAAAAAGTGTGTTGTTTTCTTTTTGATCTTACCATTTTTTATTAAAATATAAGGAATAAAAGTATGAAAATTGTTGGAAAAGGAAACTGTGTAAAAAAAAAGTCACTTGGTTTATTTTTATTATTATTTTTTAATTATTATTTATATTTTTATTTTTATTTTTACCACAGGTTAGAAAATAAAAATGATTCTCAAATGGTATTCAAAATTACCTTTTACCTTTTTTTTTTGTTTTTTATTTTTTTTGTTTTTTTGTCTTTTTTTTTTTTTTGTACAAGTATTATTTTAATCAGTAAAATAAAAATTTGAAAAAATAACTAAAACTATTAAAATTGATAAAGTTATAAGACAAAATTGTGCAATAACTTTTGAATATCTTCTTGGAATAAATGACAAACTTTTAAAGTGATTTGTTGTTATATTAGTATTTTCTTCAGTATCTCTCGTTTCTAAAGATAATTCTTTTAATATTTTTTCTTGTTCAA
>CM069768.1:1142500-1157500 GCA_036169595.1 Dictyostelium firmibasis
TTTTATTTATTTGTATAATTTTCTTCTTTTTTTTTTTTTTTTTTTTTTTTTTAATATTTATAAATATTTAAATTTTATATTATTATTGTCATTATTATTATTATTATTATTATTTTTTTTTTTTTTTTTATTTTTTTTAATATTGGTATTTCCATTTTAATGGTACTAAATTAAAAGAAATATTTGTAATTGATAAATTTGTTTTTAATGAACGTTCGAAAACTTCTTTTGAACGATATGTTAATTTATTAAAACTTAGGTCCAATACTTGAATATGAGTATTTGTTGCTAAAGATTCTGCAAATACAATTCCAACCCTATCATTTATATCATTTTCATTCATATTTAAACGAATTAAATGAGTACCATCATTCGCAAGTAATGAAGCTATTGGCAAACTACCTTTGTCACCTAATGATGTATATGAGAGTTCTAAATGAATCAACGATCTATTTACCTTTAGTGAATCTGCAATCAATTGACCAAATTGTGGTGATAACTTATTTTGACTCATATTCAAAAGTTTGAGAGTTTTATTATTAGATAGAGCCTCTGCGATATATTTAGCTCCAGCGTAGTCGATTTGATTACCTGATATATCCAATGATTTCAATGAACATGTTGTGGTATTTAATGCACGAGCAATACCCTCTGCAAAACCATTACCCAAACTATTGGTTGATAAAGATAGAGCAGTAATAGTTCTATTGTTTGATAAAGCATCTGCCAATTCCCAACCACCAGAAGTATCGAAAATTCTATTATCAGAAAGATTTAATCTAGTGATTGTACTATTTACCTCCAAGGCTTTGGCAATCGATAATAAACTTCCACCCAATTTATTAGATTTGAAATTAATTTCCACTAATGTAGAAGTTTTCTTTGAGAGTGTTTTTGAAATCTCAGATGCGCTAGAACCCTCCAATTGACAGTTTGATAAGTTTAATTCACTCAATACTGTCGTAGTGGATTTACCCAATGACTCGAAAAACACTGCACCAGATTGATCATCGATATGATCCAAATGTACGGATTTCAATGTACTATTATGAGCCAATGAATTGCCAAGAGCGATCGCTGTTTGACCATTGATATAGTTTAAACGTAAATAAAGTTTCTCCAATTTATTATTGGTTTTCATTGCTCTTGCTAATGCAACACCACCTTCTGGTGCAATATGATTATAAAAGAAATCTATTGTTTTCAAAGAGGTTTTATTACTCGCCATAAGTTGGGCCAATTTTATAGCTGTACCATTGCCAAGTTTATTACCACGAAAATCTATAGACTCGATAGTAGTATTCTCAGAGAGTGCATTTATAACGGCATCGATTGAATCATCATCTAAATTACCATGACGGAATGATAAATGAGTGATTGAAGTATTGGTTTTTAATGCATTACCAATTGCCATGAAATTCTCTGGTGATATCCATTTTTGATAGAATCTAAAGTATGTCATCGAGTTTGCCACCTCAAAGAATTGGGTGAATAAATTTTTACTAAATGAATTCGATAGGATTGGTTTGGTTGTTGCTTTCATAAATTTCTCTGGTAAACGATCTGGCATTGTATGTTTTACAACATTCATAAACTTTTGAAATGTTGATGATTTATCAATATTCATTGCAACATAATAGAATTTAAATTTTTTACCACCTTCAACTAAACCCTGTGTAGTTAATTGAATTAATGAACGTAAATGTTTTGGTGATTTAACTGTAAAATAAGTAAAAACTTGTGGCGCTAATTTACATCCCCATAATTTACAAACTAAACAAATGGTTTCTAATTCCAAATTTGGATTCTTTTTGCTACCTGTATTATTATTATTGTTATTACTACCGCTACTAATCAAACTATTTGTAAATGATGTTGCCAATGGTGAACCACCGTCAGAACCTGATGATCCACCTGACATATTTAATTGACCATTTGTAGATGAAGTTATATTCTCACATTCTGGTGAACCTCCAAAACGTATCTCTGATTTCTCCAAATCCACTTTATTCTCAATTAAATAATACAAAATCTTTGTTATAACGGTATGTGGTAAATTATTTATATTTAATTTATCTTCTGATTTAAAAAATGTTCTACTCAATGACTTCTTTAATTGACCATGTTTTGATTCTTTTTCTTTTTCTTTTTTAATAGTACCTAAATTTGTTGTAAAAGTTTCATCATATTCATTGAAATCAACTGCTTTATTTAATTCTACATTTTTATGGCGTCTAATATGATGATGTCTGTGTTCTTTATGTTCTTTATCTTTATGTTCTTTATCTTTGTGCTCTTTATCTTTATGTTCTTTATCTTTGTGCTCTTTATCTTTATGTTCTTTATGATCTTTATCTTTATGTTTATGCTCTTTATCTTTATTTTCTTTATGATCGGTTTCATTATCGTTTATAGTATCCTCAAAATCAGATGAATCTGGGCTAAGAGTAAATTCACTTAATCCATCTTGTTGGCCTTTATTCTTTTTACTAGATATTTTTTTAATTGGTGAATGAAATGCTGATGCTATGAATGCTAATGGTGATGATGGTCTTCTTGGTTTAGTTTGTGGTGGTGATTTATGGAGTTTATTATTTATCGATGATAACTCTTCGGTGTTACTATCGAATGATAATGATAATCCTCCTTTTGGTGGGGAATTTTGTAGTTGAGGTATTAATTCTTGACTATCTATTAATATTTTTGGTGGTGGTAATTCACTCATATTTTATTTTATTATATACTTCTGTTCCTATTTTAATTTTATAGGTTTTGTTTAATAAATTAAATAAAAAAAATTTTATTTTTTTTTTTTATAAAATTTTTGAAACAAAAAAAATAAAAAATTTATAACTAATTATAGTTAAATGTATATGTTTCATACAAAAATGGTATTATAATTAATATTTTTTTTAATAAGAATGCAAATTAAGTAACGACTGTGATATGACAAGTGACAGATTTTTTTTTTTTTTTTTTTTTTTTTTGTGGTGTTTAAAAATTGAAAAAAATAGAATAATAATTTTTATTATTTTTTTTTTCTATTTTTTTTAATTAATTACTTTTTTTTTTATTTTTTTTTTTTTTTTTGTTTATTTTTTGCAATAGGTTTGCAGTGAACTGTTTAAAATGAAAATAAAAAAAAAGTTAAGAGGTGGTCAAAAAAAAAAAAATAAAAAAAAAAAAAAAATAAAAATAAAAATAAAAATAAAAATAATTTATTGTTTCAACGAAGTGTTTTTTTTCCTTTTTATTTTATTTTTTTTTTTTTTTTTGAAAACAGAATCAGTAAAATGATGTAACTTATAACTCTTATACAATTTGTTTACTTTTTTATATATTTTCCTCAAAACTCATAGAAATCGCAATTATTTCAATTTCCTTAATTTAATAAAAATAATAAAAAAAAAAACAAAAAATAAAAAAATAAAAATAATACTTTTTAATTAATTACTATCAGACTTTCTCATTTGATCCCAAATTTTTTTTTTTTTTTTTTTTTTTTTTTTTTTGCCAAAACTTTTCTTTCAATTTGAAATCTAAAAATAAACCGACATAACCTCACATTTCGGGTTACAAGAAAAAAAAAAAAAAAAAAAAAAAATATTTAGAACCAAAATAAAAAAAAAAATTAACAATTAAATAATAATTAAAATTAAAATTAATTTTAATATAAAGAGAGCCACATAGGTAAAACCTGTGTAAAAAAAAAATATAATAATAATAATTTATAAAAAATAAAAAAATTTTATTTCTTTGAACTATTTGTTTTATTTGAAACATCGTTATTGATTTCATATTTCTATGGATTTCACCATGGTGCATTCTTGATTCTATCAAAAAAAAAGATTTTAATTTATTTTTTTTTTTTTTTTGATTTCTCTCACTATCTTTTCAGATGGGCGATCATATTCAAATCAAGATTCTGGGTTATTTTGAAAAAAAAAAAAAAAAAAAAAAAAAACTTTTAATACAATCAGACTAATCTATTTTTTTTTAAATTTAGAAAATTAAAATAATTATTTTATTTTATTTTATTATAAAATAATTTTAAGTTTTAAAAAAAAAGAAATAAAAAAAAATAAAATAAAAAAAACACAATAAATAATCTGAATTTAGTATATGAACCTATATTTCCTTTTAATGATTCTTGATAATTAATATCTAATTCTCTAAAATAATATTTTTAGGATATATATTTTTTAAAAAAAATTATTTGTTTTGTTTTTAGTTAACCAATTATTTATTAAAACTTTTTATTAAATTATTAATAAAATATAAGTTCTCCTTTTCAATAATTTTGTATCCTATTATATTTTTTTTTTTTTTTTTTTTTTTTTTTTTTTTTTTTTCCATCGATAATTATCGTTTATAATAATTCTAAAATTAACAAATATGACCCAATACCAAAAGAAAAAAAAAAAAAAAAATTAAATAAAATATTTTAAAGAATTAAAAATTAGATATATACAGCACCTTATTTCAAATAACAATCAAAATAAAAAAAAGAAATCACTTCCCCCAATTCAAGATTTCTAAATTGTTATTGCTTTTTATAAAAATCTCTTTTTTTTGAGAGAGCCTTTTTTTTTTTTTATTTATTTATTTATTTTTTTTATTTAAAATTTTTTTTTACACCATAAAAAATGGAACAGCGTGGCGAAGCAAACAAAATAAAAAACACATGTCAGTGACCACGTTGCATTAAAAAAAATTAAATAAAAATAAATAAAAAAATATTTTTTTTGATTTTTTTTTTTTTTTTTTTTTCACCCTTTTTTTGAGTTTTATTTTTTTTTTTTCCAACATTTTTTTTAATTTTAGTTTTTTTTCTCAAAAAATACTTTATTTTTTTCTAATTTTTTTTTGTTTTTGATATAAAATTTTTTAAAAAAAAAAAATACACAAAATTTGATAATTTTATATACATTTTTTTTCTTTCTAAAAAATTTAAGCTTAAATAAAAACAATAAACATATAAAAATAATAAATATAAATAAATTTATAAATAAATAAAAATATAAATAAAATGGTTGAGTTAGAATCAATGTCAGCATCAAGTGAATGGTTTTTAAATAATAATAACAATAACAGTAATACACATAATACGCATAATAATACACATAGTAATAATAATACACATAGTAGTAATAATAGTAATAGTAATAATAATAATAATAATAATAGTAATAATAATAATAGTGTACATAATAATAATAATAGCAGCAACAACACACATAATACACAAAATACAAATAATGGTACATTTTTAACGCCATTACCCGTATTAACTACTAGTGGTACCGGTTTGGGAAAAAGTATTGATTGGTTATACACAAATTCTACAAACAACGATACACACAATATAAATTCAAGCAGTAACAAAGTTACTAAACTCTCAAATGGATTTTCCTTATTAAATCAAGATGGCACCCAATCACCATCATGCTTTTTAAATTTATCTTCAACTGGCAATCATGAAGATCCAGTACAAGTTCCAATGAATAGTAATCATAATGATCTCTTATTCCAATTTAATATTTCCCCACAATTACAATCTCAAAATAATAATAGCAATAATAACAATAACAATAATAATAATAACAATAACAATAACAATGGAGGTAATAGTCCATTAAATGGCAGTAATGGTAGTAATAATTATTCATCACCAATTTCACCTGTACCACAATATCAACACTCTGCTGGTTCTTCACCAATTCAAGAGTACCCTTATTACTCTCCATCCTCATCACCACATTCAAATGAATCAACATCACCAATTACAGTTATTAAAGATAGTGGTAATATTATAAACCCAACTTCTTCATCAATTAATAGTAATAGTAATAGTAATAGTAATAGTAATAATAATAATAATAATAATAATAATAATAATAATAATAATAATAATAATAATAATAATAATAATAGTAATAATAATAAAAATAATTTAAATAATAATACATTTCAATTTTCATCATTAAAATCTACTACTGGTATTGCACCACCTTTACAAACTGATTATCATTTACTTTATAATTTTGTTCAACAAAATTATTCTGTAAAACCAGAAGAATCGTTATTAAATCAAGTTCAAACTTTAAATGGCAATAACGCCACTTCAACAATTGTACAACAAACAACACAACCACAACTTATTTTACCAACAATTCAAAACCCATTTTTACCATATAACATTTCCACACCAATTTCAGTACCAAATAATATTATTTCATCAGCTCAATCATCTACAAATTCATCACCAAATAATAATAATAACAATAATAATAATAATTTTTCAAACATTACTAATAATAGTAACGGCAGTAATAATTTAATCAATAATAATAATATGGAGTTGGACGAAGATAAACCATTTTCACAAGAAAAGTTCTATTTACACTTAAAATCAATTGTACCATCTTTTAATGAAAATTTTGAAGCATCTTCTGAATCTGCACAATCTGAATCCTCTCAAGAAAGTGATTATGATCAAATTAATGAACGTAATAATGGTGGAAAGAAGAGAGGTAGAGATGAAGATCAAATCGATACATCTGGTCAAGTCGTTTTAACACGCGAACAAGTCTTGAAGTTATCAAGTAAAGAAATTGAAGAGTATGTTTCACGTTTAAAGATGCACCATATTCTTACACAAGCCGAGGAAAAAGATTTGAAAAAACAAAGACGTTTGGTAAAGAATCGTGAATATGCTTCACAATCTCGTTCTCGTAGAAAGATTTACGTTGAAAATATTGAAACAAAACTTCAAAAAACAAATCAAGATTGTGCTTCCATAAAATCTCAATTAAATTCAGTCAAAGAGGAAAATAAAGCCTTAAAGAGACAATTGTACAGTTTAACTAATACTCTTAAAAGTAATCCTTCTTTAGCTGAAGCATTTGGAAAAATTTTCTCTCCAATAGGTAATAACAAAACTTCTTCTGCCACTTTATTTGTAAGTATTTTATCTTTATTTTCTATTAACTATAAACTATCAAAAATACTAATATATATATATTTTTTTCTTTTCTTTAGGTATTTTTCTTTTTATTTACATTTACATTTTTATTCCAATCACCATTTTCTTCAACTGCAGTTACTTTTAGTTCAGAGTATGTTTTTATTAAAAAAAAAAATCGCATTAATAATTTGAAATTGTTACTAACTTTTTTTGAATCTCTTTTTTTATAGTAGTGTATCTTCAATTCAACGTAATCTTTTAAGTTTAGAAGAAACTCAAACAACTGAATGGAACATAAAGAGAGCTATTCTTGAAGAAACCAAGCAATATGTCGATTCTTTGATAGCTTCCCTATCAGAAACACCTTTTGATACTTCGAAATATATTATCAAGAATAACGAATCTACAACCGAAACCACTAAAGTAATTTCCACTTCAGGTGATGATATTTCAAATGTTTTATCAAATCTTTCTGTTTCCGATAAAGAGCTTTCATCAAAGTGCAAAGACTCGTCTGATTTAAAATGTGATTCACCTCCACTTTCTCCACCATCTTAATAAATTAATTTTTTATTTCAGTAATTTTTTTTTTGATTTTTTTTTATATGTAGATAGTGAAATTTTTTTAATTTACCAACAGAAACAAAAAAACATTTTGTCAAATAAAAAAAAGTAAATATTTTATTTTTCTTTTTTTTTTTTTATGGAAATTATGATCGTAAAGGTTCAGAACCTATAATTATAAATAAAAATACTTTATTTTTTAAATTATTGATTTATGGATACCAATTTAAATCGAAACCTAAACCACAACTGTCACCAGTGTCGTCATATTGTTTAATTGATGGTGTTCCCCAACCACCGAATGGTGAGAAATCACTGAATGATGGGTTACCATCGTAGTGAGCATACCATAATGGGAATCCACTTCCACCAGTGTAACCACCCATGATTGGTTCCCATTGACTTGATTTAAGAAAAAAAAAAAGGTAACAATAAAATAACCAATTAGATATTTAATAATATAGAATTATAATTATTAAAGAGAGAGAGATTGAGAGGTGAGAATATTTTAAATAATTACCTTGCAGATGTATAAATACCAATATGAGCACCCACAGCTTGTAAACCAGAAACAAGACTTTCGAAAAAATCAATATTTGCAGATTGATCATCACTCCAATATACACCTGGACCTTCAATATCTAACCAAACCATACCATAGTTAGCATTGTAACCTTTTAAGTAATTAACCATAGATTCAGCTTGACCAGCACCATTACCACATGAAAAGCATGGGAATAAATATACATCCTATAAGTTTATCAATTAATTATAAATATAAAGATATTTAGTTATTTATTTTGACCTACTATTGACTCTTTTTATATATATATATATAAATATATTAATAATTTTTTTTAATTTTTATGAAATTACTTACAACATATTCAATACCAGCGTCACGAGCATTATAAACGCTGTGTGGACCATTTGTATCTGGTTGACCTACTGACTCCCAAGCTCTAATGATAGCAAAATCATAACCAGCACTCTTTAAACAAGAAAAGTCATCAATGGTGCTCTAGTTTATCATTATCATTGTCATTTTTATTTTCATTAATTAGTTATATTGATGGTGTTTTATAACAAAAGGATTTAAAAAATAAAAAAAATAATAATACTTACACCAGATGAAATATCTACACCTGAAAATGCACTAATTAAACTAATTAAAGCAAAGAATGTAACTAATAAAGCAATTAATCTCATTGTTACTATTTGAATATATATATGTTTGAATAAATAAAATAAAATAATGAATAAAAAAAAAACTATTTATATACTAAATTTTTTTTTTTAATAAAAAAAATCTATTAAAAAAAAAAAAAAAATTATTTTGATTAAAATATCTTTCCCCAGTTAAAAATTTTTTGACACAACACCATCACCACCCAATTTTTATGAAAAGTTTTTCATATTTTAAAATATCTTCCTTTGTACACACCAAATTTTATTTTTTTTAAATTTTTTTTTATTTTATTTTAGTCATTCAATTCCAATTATTATTTCCTAAATATAAAAAAATGTTAAAATCAATTTTGTTACTTTTTTTACCCCCTGGTTAAAGATTTTTAAAGATATTTAGAATTTCAACTCAGGATACTATAATTTATTTTTTTGGATTCTATAAAAAAAATATTGGCTACCTTATTTTTAATTATTTTATTTTATATTATTTTATTTTTATTGAAGCTAAAAATCTATTCTATTGTTTTGAGTTCGGGTAGGTTTTTTCACTTTTTTTCTTACTAATACTTTTACTTTATTTTTATATTTACACACTCAATAAAAATCAATAAATTATATATATAATACAATAAAATTTTAATTTTTTACCTTTTTTTTTTTTTTTTTTTTTTATTTGTTTATTTTTTTTTTTTTAATAATTTTATGATTTTCTTTTATTAATTAAACATTAAACACACTTCTATATTTTAATTGAATAAAAAAAAGAAATATTATTTGAAGGATGACGAAATAAAGATGATGGTGATTTTAGAATTTACACATATATAATTTGAAAAAAAATAAAATAAAAAAATATAATAAAAAAAAAAAATACATTAATAAAATAAAAAATGAAAAAAATAAAAAAAAATAAAAAAATAAAAAAGGAAATTTTTGTTTCACCTCTTTTCCATAAAAAAAAAAAAAAAAAAAAAAATTTTATTTTTTATTTTTTATTTATCACATTCAAGCCTAATAATAATAAAAATTGTCTTTATAATAATATATTTTTTTAAGTAAATTAATAATGCAATTATTTTTTTAAATTTTCTTAATTAAAAGAAATTTTTACTTTTAATAAATCATATTTAATGAATAACAAAAAAAAAAAAATAGTCTACAAATGTAGAGACTATTGTAACCAACTTATAAACGAAATGACTGGTAATATATTTAAATTTCCAATCATTTTCTATTTTAACAATTCACCATCATTACCATCATCGCTATCATCGCCATCATCACCATCATCACCATCATCACCATCATCACCATCTTCACCATCATCGCTATCATCGCCATCATCACCATCATTACCATTACCACCATCACCATCACCATTATCACCATCACCATCACCATCTTCACCATCTTCATCATCCTCATTATCATTATCAACATCACAATCATCAATATCATTATTATCACCAAACTAATAGATATAATGAACTTAATACAGTCATCATTACCTCTAATCAAATCCAAATTCAACATTTCGCCAATCAATAAAGATGATAGCCATTTGGCTTGAGTTAATTACATGGAGACAACATGTATTAAACATATTGGCCATTATTGATAAATGGTACAACTTATCATCTCGAACAACATTTGATTTTAAAACTCAATCGACAGAATCCGCTATCAATTGTTATATTCAAGGTATTAAATGCAATACAAAATATGTTAGTCCCACTACTTCTATTACAACTGAACCAACAACATCAGCAATAAAAACTGTTCCATCTTCGACCACGACTCTTACTACAGCTGAATCAACAACACCAATAAATAATAATTCACAACTAATAACAATTGTTACATTAACACAACAACAAATCAATCCAATTATAGTACCATCATTAAATATCAATTGTAATTTAAACATGGATGGTATGGGCGTGTAAGCCAATTCAAAGGTCCCAATAGATGTTTTTGGTGTCTTGGATGAAAATAATAATTGTAGGTATTTCGCCATTAGAATAAAGAAGACGGGTCATATTATAGTAGTGGAAGAGTAGTTAATATTAAAGTAGTTTTTCACCTAATGTTAGTTATCTGCACAAATATGTTCATTAAAAAGTTTTTTTTTTTAACCAATTAAAGCATTTCATATTCAGTTTCTGAAATTTAAAAATAGTAAACTTTTAAAATTTTATTCATTTTTTTTATATATTATTTACAACCAAGTTAATTTTTTTTGGTTGTAGAGGCGCACCACCTTGAGTCTGTTGTTGTTGTTGTTGTTGTTGTTGTTGTTGTTGAATAACAACTGATAGTAGATTCTGTCAATTGAATTTTAAAATCATATGTTGTTGGAGTTGATGATGTAGTAATTGAATGGATGTAATAATACTACCATTTCTTTAAATTCTGATATTTTAAAATCAATGCATAATTATTTAATTTTGGATTATGGGCAGGGATGATTGGTAATAAAACTGATCCAATAGTTATTATTTTATTTATTTATTTATTGTGTTAATAGTGATTAACATCATTAATCAAATTTTAATATTTATTTATATTTATTCTATTCCTATATTTTCCTCAACCCGAAATGAACCCAATGTTAACATTTAAATTTTTATTTATTTTCTCAAACTCCAACAAATAATTTAAAACTATTTATATTAAAATGAAAATAACCAACCTTTCATAAAAAAATGATATAATTAAAATTAATAGAATTTGAAAAAATAAAATAAAAAAAAAAAAAAAGGAAATTATTTGTTTGATTTCCACTTTTTAATTTTTATTTTTATTTATCCCAAGCATAATAATAATAATAATAATAATAATAATAATAATATAATAATAATAATAATAATAATAATAATAATAATAATAATAATAATAATAATAATAATAATAATAATAATAATAATAATAATAATAATAATAATAATAATAATAATAATAATAATAATAATAATAATAATAATAATAATAATAATAATAATAATAATAAAAATAATAATAATAATAATAATAATAATAATAATAATAAAAATGATTTGAGTTAGATTACCAAAATATTAATATTTTATACAATTTCGTATCATACAATTTAAAAATAATTTTTATTTTCTTTTTTTACAAGACGATTCCAATACCATGGAAATCAATTTTAAATAATATCTAAAACAAACTTTAAAAAAAAAATTAAATAAAAAAAAAAAAAAATAAAAAAAAAATTAAAAACAATGTTTCCCACCAGGATTATTGATGGTTTTCAAAAGAAAAATGCTGATATTTTTTTTAAATTTTAAGTTTTTAGGGGGTGAATAAAATGAAAAAAAAAGAATAAAAAAAAAAAAATAAAAAATAAAAAAAAAATAAAAAAATAAAATAAAATAAAAAAAATAAAATTGGGATTTGAGCAAAGGAAAAAAACTGAAAAAAACAATGGGTTGATATTAACGCAACTCTGGGTGTATTTTTTTTCAGTTTTTTTTGATTCAGATTTTTTTTTAAATTTAAAGTTTATTTTAGAGTTTTTAAAATAATTTTTTTTTTTTATTCATAATTTTATTTTCTTTTATATACAAATAAAAAAATAGATAAATAAATATACAAATAATGAGATTTATTGCTTTATTAGTTGCATTTTTTGCATTATTACAAGTAATCAATGCTATCTCTGGTGTTGATATTTCATCAGCTGTTAGTATTAATTCTTTCCTCAAATTATTAAATAATTAAATAATATTATATTTAACTAATCCCAAATACTATTTACAATAAATAAAAATTATAACCAATAGAGTACCATCGAATCTTTTTCCTGTTTAAAGAGTGCTGGTTATGATTTTGCCATCATTCGTGCATACGAATCATTAGGTAGGTTTTGATTTTTTGATATCCAAAAAAAAAAAAAAAAAAAAAAAAAAAAAAAAAAAAATTTAATATTAATATTTTTAATTTTGTTAATATTTATTAATATAATATAGGTCAAGTCGATCCAAATGGTCCACACAGTGTTTATAATGCTCGTGACGCTGGTATTGAATATGTTGTAAGTTATCTCATACTAATAAATTTAAAAAAGAAATTAGGGATAATAACTCAAATTATTTTAATTTTCACTCCAGGATGTATATTTATTCCCATGCCCAACCTGTGGTAATGGTGCTGGTCAAGCTGAATCTATGGTTAATTACTTAAAAGGTTACAATGCTAACTATGGTATGGTTTGGTTAGATATTGAAGGTCCACAATATTGGATGTCAAGTCAATCTGAAAATATTGCCTTCTTTGAAAGTTTAGTATCAGGTTTACAAGCTGAAGGTGCTCATATTGGTGTATATACATCTGCAAGGTAATTTATTTAAAATTTTCTTTTTATTTATTTCAATATATATATATATATATATATATATATATATATATATATATATATATATATATAATGTCAATAATTTTGCTAATCTTTAATACAACACTTTTTTTTTAATCAATCAATATATCAATCTCAATCAACTAATTAAT
This sequence comes from Dictyostelium firmibasis, assembly GCA_036169595.1. Lineage (NCBI taxonomy): Eukaryota > Evosea > Eumycetozoa > Dictyosteliales > Dictyosteliaceae > Dictyostelium > Dictyostelium firmibasis. Next base: position 1,155,750 of record CM069768.1, read on the forward strand.
TAATTATAAAGTCAATGGGAACCAATTATGGGTGGTTACACTGGAGGTAGTTCATTCCCATTATGGTATGCTCACTACGATGGTAACCCATCATTCAGTGATTTCTCACCATTCGGTGGTTGGGGAACACCATCAATTAAACAATATGACGACACTGGTGACAGTTGTGGTTTAGGTTTCGATTTAAATTGGTATCCATAAATCAATAATTTAAAAAATAAAGTAACTTTTTTTTTTTTTTTTTTTTTCAACTAAAAATAATTTGTAAATATTAAAACTACTATTTTATTATTACAACTTTTTTCACAGTGAAAATAAATTTTAAACTGGTTGAGTCAAGAAGATGAACTCTTTTAATAATTGGTTCGAAAATAATATTATTATGTACTCATATTTAATATTTTATTAATATTTCTCTTTTTTTAGACAAAATTAATCAAGATTTATTGTTAATAAAATAATTTGGTAACTTTTTGGATAATACCGTTCTCAAAACACAACTCAAGTTAAAATTTTTTTTTTTTCTTTTCTTTTTATTTAAAAATATTTAGTTATTGGTGTTATAATTTTATGGATGGATGAACATGAGTTGTGTGATTGTGTGATTGATATGGGTTGTATGATTGTGTGATTGATATGAGTTGTATGGTTGTGTGATTGATATGAGTTGTATGATTGTGTGTATGATTGAGGAGCACATCGCTTCTTTTTATTTCTTTTTATTTGACTTCTTAGTATTAATATTATTAGTATTGTTGCTATTATTATTATTATTATTTGAATTTGTGTTGGTTGTATTTTGGCTAACTTTACCATAATTAACTCTAACGATAGTATCACCTAATTTTTTACCGTTTAAAGTTTGTAAGGCAGCGGTAGCATTTGGAATGTTCATAAAGTTTACAAAGGCACAAGCTTTTTTTCTCAAGATACGAATACTTTCAATTTCACCATATTTTTCGCATTCTTTTCTTATTTCCTTCTCTGGGAGGTTATCACTTACGTTACCAATGTAAATGGCTCTAGAGATAGAGTTGAGGGTTTCAGGTGTTGTAATTGGGACGACTGGAACACCATTGATGAGATCATCAGATTTTGGGTGTCTAAAGTTTACAACAATATATTGACTACCTAAAACTTGATTATGCATACCTTTTTTGGCATTAATTGCTTCATTGGTATCTTTAAAGTTTACGAAAGCACAATATTTATTGTGGAGAATACGTACACTTTCCAATTCACCAAAAGAACCAAACTCATATTTCAAGTCTTCCTCTGACACATCCATACCAATGTTTCCCACCCAAAGTACACGGCTAGGTAAATGTTCATCATCCTCTCCATCTCCAATTGAATTTGAAAGTGTTTGAAATTCAAACCATGATAATTTAATTTTTTCACTCTCTTGATTATTGGATGTGGCGATATTGGTTGCACTTGTACTTAAACTATTTGAACCACTACTATTGTTAGTAGTTGTGTTATAGGATGAATTTGCAGCCATTGATTTAGAAATTGCAGCGGCAATAGTTAGAGAATCTTTTGAACTATTTAAACCACCCTGGCTTGTTTCCAATTTCTTTCTATTCTTTAACTTATCATCTTGTGAAGAAGAAAGTCCATTGGTAACTGGTGATTGTAGTATATTGGTTGTTGTTGTTGTTGTTGTTGTTGCTGTTGTTATTGTCGAAGATTGGCTCTTTCTTAAATCTTTATTTGAATTATTTAGTGTTGGGAAATTTGTTTCATCT
>CM069768.1:1162500-1195000 GCA_036169595.1 Dictyostelium firmibasis
TGATTTTAAATTTTAATTTAAAATCAATTACAAGAGTCATTGTAGGTTTTCATATTTTTTTTTTCTTTCTTTCTTTTCTTTTCTTTCGTTTCAGTTAAATTAACTTTTATATTTTTTTGTTTTTTTCTTTTACAGCCAACACAAGATTCAAAAGATAGTTACGAAGATATTATCAATTTAATAATTAAAATAAAATTTGCATTCAGTGATTCATTATCAGAGTTGAATAGATTTAGACATGTAAATCCAACTAAAGTAAATATCTCTAAACATCACCTTCTATACTTTCCCAAATAAAATAGTTATATTTTTATTTGTAAACTAGTTTATTTCCCTTTTATATCAATATTATTAATTATTGTTAATTTTTTTTTTTTCTAGTTTAATATTCAAACATCGGTTGTTTTGGGAGTTTTAGGTACTATTGGTATATTTTTCTCTGGATATACAATTATTGTATTGGTTGTATATTCAACCTTACTTTTACCATACATTTTATATGGAAAGAAACCACAAAATACAGGTCAACAATCTCAAGATCTTTTAAATAACATCGCAATTGTAATAAAACCAATCATTGAGAATATAATTAAAATTTCCCAACAACTTTATGCTCAAATAGTAGATTTAGCTACAAATAAAAAACAACCATCACCAGGTATTCCAAATCAAAATTATTCAAATATCAATAATAATAACAATAATAGTAATAACAACAATAATAATAATAATAACAATAATAATAATTATAGTGATAACAATAATAATAATAATAATAATAATAATAATAATAATAATAATAATAATAATAATAATAATAATAATAATAGTGGCTTTGTTAATCTTAGTAAAATTGATGACGCAATAAATAAAAATATAAATTCAATTGGTAATAATATAAATTCAATTGGTCAAAATAAATTATCACAACAAATTAACCAACAACAACAAGACGAACCAGAAGAAGAGTTTTTTTATGATGAAAGTACATTCACTAAAAATAACAGTGGTTTCGTTAATCCTTCAAACCCAATCCTTAAAAAAAGATTTTAGAAATGTAGTAAATTCTAAATGAAATGAATAAATAAATGAATTTTTTTTTTTTTAAAAAAAATGCAAACTACCTTTCAAATGTAATATTTCTTATTTTCTTTTATTTATTAAATTTAATATCTAATTCTTTGGTTTGTAATGATTTTTTAAATACTTGGTTTAATAACAAATATAACATCATTATCTGATATATTTAAGTCGCGAGGGGTAAGATGAGGTGGTAATTCAAGACCATTAAATTGAAATTTAAGTACACATCCAGTAGTAATTCCTAATCTTTCATAAATCTGGCACATTAATTTACATAATAAGATTTTGTTTGAAATCTTAAATATTAATTCTTGGTTAGATCCTTTCACATGACATTTAATGTAAATATAATGTTTTTCATTATCTTTATAGGTCATATTTTTTGAAATTTCATTTTCAATTTTAACAGTTGGTTTTATTGGTGGTGTTGGTGACGAAGTTGGAGGTATTTGTTTTGATAAATTGTCGACTGTAGAAAAGTCACTGTTATTACTATTATTACTATTATTACTATTATTATTATTATTATTATTATTATTATTATTATTATTATTATTATTATTATTATTATTATTATTATTATTATTATTATTATTATTATTATTATTATTATTATTATTATTATTATTATTATTATTATTATTATTATTATTATTATTATTATTATTATTATTATTATTATTATTATTATTATTATTGTTATTATTGTTATTATTGGGGAATTGAATGGAATTAAAATCTAAAGTCCAAATTGAGAGATTATGTTGATCATTAAAGAATTTACTATATAGATCTATGGTGAAATAAAATCTCTCCAATTTAATTTTATTCAATTGCTCTACTGAGATAATTTCAAGTTTATCATTGATGTTCATCGAATTTGAATATACTAAAGTTATACCAATTTGTTCACAAAATCCTTTATATAATTCAATGTTTTCAAAATGTTTTCTCCAGACTTCATCTAAAATATTTGAAGAATAAATAAAATTTGAAAACATTCTTTTTTCAAATACTTTCAACGTTAAGAATCTTGTATATTCAACTTTGAAAATATCATATCCTTTGCTTGGTATCTCCAAATCTTTTAGAATTTCTACAATGTCTATGGTTTTATAAATCTTTTTTTCAATTTCTAATATTTCAATCTTTTTATTTAATTTGTTTTCAAAAAGTGAAATTTCAGAATCTATTGGAGGTATTTGTGAAAATAGTGCTTGTGTTAAAGGTTTTACTATTGATAATTCTAATGATTTAGGTATTGACTTCTCTCTATCTATATTGTTGTTTGAATCATTTGTTATAGTATTATCATTATTATTATTATTATTATTATTATTATTATTATTATTATTATTATTATTATTATTATTATTATTATTATTATTATTATTATTATTATTTTTATTATTATTGGTTTGGTTTATCTTTTTAAATAGTGTTGATTGTTCATTTTCAAAAGGGTTTGGTCTCTTTTTATTTTCATTATTCGTGATTTCACTATGGTCTTTTATATTACTATTATTGGTTTGGTTTATCTTTTTTAATGGTGTTGATAGTTGGTTTTCTAAAAGGTTTAACATTTCTTTGTTTTCATTATTCTCAATATTGTCATTATTATTTTTATTTATATTTATATTTTTATTATTTAATAGTTTACCATTATTAATATTTTCCCAAGGATTACCAGTAAGTAAAAGTTTGAAATGATTTCTGGGTAATTTTTTATAACCAGAGAAAATTTTTTGATTTGATAAAACTCTTTCTAATTTTTGTTTAAAAAAATCGGAAGAAAGATCTTCATTCATCAAACCAAGTAGATTTTTATGAAGATAAATGTAATTCAATAGATACTTTTTATTAATGTAGCCTTTGTGTTCATGATATTTATCTGAATTTAGTTGGGTGTGTAATGCAAATGTTGAAATGGCAACAATCTTTTCAATCAGAGAACTATTTGGTATAATAAGCCTTGTACTAATAATGGTGGTCTACCACATAAACATAAATAACATCTACATACTAATATTACATATGGTAATACTATAAAAAAATCCCTCTTTTTGACTTTGTTTCTGCAATCATTACATTGACACACTGGTTCATATGTTGTTAAATAATCAATATTGTTATTATTATTATTATTATTATTATTATTATTATTATTATTATTATTATTATTATTATTATTATTATTATTATTATTATTATTATTATTATTATTATTATTATTATTATTATTATTATTATTATTATTATTATTATTATTATTATTATTATTATTATTATTATTATTATTATTATTATTAATAATATTACTACTATTACCACCATCAGCCTTATTATTATTTAATAGTTGATTTATTTTATTAAAAGTATCAGGTATTCTTTTTATTAAAAATTGTCCGTATGCAAATTTTAATCTATCAAGACTATCGTTCTCTAATTTTGGATCTATTGGAACATTTAGCCGTTTTAATGCTTTTAGTTTTACTAATATTTCATTTTTAGATAAGGGATCAATTAATATACCATTTGACATGTATGTATGATAATAATTTCCTCTATATCCACTAATAACCATTTGAATATTATTTTGAAGTTTTAATAGTTTTCTTTTAGTTTTATTAGCATTATCATCATCCTCATCCTCATCCTCATCTTCATCCTCATCCTCGTCCTCATCATCATCATTATCATGATCATGATCATAATCATCGCCATCATCAATATCAACATCAATATCATAATCATTATCTCTGTAGTTGCTATTATTATTGCTATTAATTTTATTTTCAATATCTTTTCTGTGTTGAATTCCTTTTTCACTTTCAATTTCAATAGGTACATCTTTTTTAATTTTGTTTATATTTACATTTTTATTTTCAGTTTGATACTTGTATAAATTATTACTATTACCATCATCAACATCTCTATTTTCATCAGAATTACTATTATTTATATAACTAGTCAGTTTTCTTCTTATCCTTTTTAAAATTGAATTTCTCATACCACTATCATCCAACCCTAGTTTTTTAGCTGCTTCTCTTATGTCTAGATACGATAGTTTTTCAATTTCATTGTAATCTAATGGGGAACCATTCTTCGACATTGGAGAGGTTGTTATTATTTTATTGCTTGTTGTTTTATTGTTATTGATTTAAATTAGATTTATTACATTTGAAAGAGGATAATACAAAAAAAATAAAAAATAAAAAAAAAAAAATAAAAAAAAAAAAAATAAATTAAAAAACGAAAAAAGATTGATTTTTAATTTATTTATTTTTATTTTTTGTTTTATAAAACAAAAACAAATCTTCAATGGGATTCATTTGATACTATTCCAAATAAAGAGTTTTTATTTTTTTTAATATTTTTAAATTGTATTCACAAACTAAAAAGAGATTGAAACTTGATGTAATGGACATTTTTTTTATATTCTTTTATTTAAAAAGAAAAAAAAGGTTTGTATTGAATAATAATAATACTACATTTGTTTAATAATCGAGTTTGAGTATTACTATTACTATTACTATTGCTATTATTACGATTACTATTATTATAATTAATATTATTATTGTTATTGTTTTTATTATAATTTTCATTATTTTCTATGATATCATTTTGATTTTTATAGTCACAGGGGATGGTAGAGGCTTGTCGTTTAAAGCTTTCATATCACTCTTGGCTCAATTATACAATCCAACAAATAATACATTAACCAAAGCTGAATTATTAAAAAGAATTAGAGGAGATGCACTAGACTTTGTGTCAGGTATGAATTCCGAGGTAACAGCACAGGACATAATAGATGGATTGAAAAACACATATGACGCAGCTGAACCAGATATGGTCAATTCATACCTTCCGATCCCAATGCATTACATTTTATTATTCAGAAAAAAAAGAAAAAGAAAAAAAATAAATAAACAAATAATTTTTTCACTTTATCAACTTTATTTTTTAAAAATATTTTATTAAAAAAAAAAAGAAACCAATAATTTCCTTTTTTCAACACAATATATTTATTTCAATGATTTTTTTTTTAAAAAATTTTTTTTCTTTATTTAATTTAATTTTTTTTTTCTCGATAATTTAAAAAATGTAAATTAAAAAAATTTAATATTGTGGGGGAAATACCTAGTTATATTTTGTAAACCATTTTATTTATTTTTTTATATGTAATTTTTTAAAATTAATTATATATTTTTATAAACATTCAAGACAGCAAGATGTTTCTTTTTTAATTGGCGCAGAACCATTTGGACATTCAACTGGTGGACATTCATAAATTGAGCAATCATTTACACAAGTTGAACAACAGCCTAATTCATTCAATATTGAAAAGGTACCATTTTCACAATTTTCATCATTACATTCAACTAAATCACAATTAATTTTACAAACTGGGCAACACATTTCCGATTTTATAGGAGTGGCTTTCCATCTATATAAAATTTCATTTTCTTTACATTTTAATTTTGGACATACAATTCCACCACAATCAAACTTTTTTGATTCTCCATAAACAAATATTTGTGGTTGTAAGAAATAATCGAAACTATTAGTTAAAAGAATAATTAAAATAATTGTAAAAAATTTACAATATAATTTCATTTTTTTTTTTTTTTTTTTTCTTTTGTTATTGTTAAAATATATAAATTTTTTTGGTTATAATAAAAATATTCTTTAAATTTTTTTCTTTTCTTTAATTAGAATTGAAGTAAAATTATTAATAAATATGTTATTATATTTTTTTTATAAAAAGTTTTTTTTATGTGATTTTAAAATAAAAAATATATAAATAAAATATTTCGATATGATATTTTGTAATTTGATTTTATACAAAATTTATTTAAATAATCATTACAAACATTCAATAAAAAAATAAAAAAATAAAAAATTAAAATAAAAAAATAAAATAATAATAAAATTAATAATAATAAAAAAAAAATAATAAATTAAGATTATCACAAAAAAAAATAAAAAAAGTTATGTCGAATTTTAAGCACCACAATTATAGTGGTAGATCATTTTTGGTAAAAAAAAAAAAAAAAAAAAAAGAAAACTCTATCATAAAGAAAAAAAAAAAAAATTGGTGGTATTAAGTTAAAAATGACTTCTCTTTGTTTTTTTTATTATTATTTTTTTTTTACCATTAAATAAAAAAAAGACTATTTGTATCAAGTATAATTATATCCATTAATCTGGTCCCTAATAAAATATTTAATTTATTTTTTGTATCGTTTTAATCAGAATTAGATCTTTTTTATTTTTTTTTTATTTATTTTTTTTTAAGAGAAAACATATATATCTTCACTAAAAAAAAAAAAAAAAAACTTAAAAAAAATAAAGTTTCCTTTTTTGATTTTTATTTTAATTTTATATCTTATCCATTCAATGTTTTATATCTTACTTATATTATTAACAATTCAAAAAAAAAAAAGTGCCCCTAATGAGTTTTAGGGTTTTTTTTTATTTTTATTTTTTTTATTTTTTGTTTTTTTTTTTTTTAACTAAAAAAAAATATCAACAGTTTTTTATTTTTTTTTTTTTTTTAAAAAAAACATAAGGAATAAAAAATATTATGAAAGATTAAAATTCTATTTGTTTTAAGCAGTTTCAAGTGGTTGGGTTTCACAAGAATTACAACATTGACCCGATAATTTTGGACCAACACATTGTGGGCACATAATACCAGTACAATCTGGGTTTGGTCTACAAATTGGACAACAACGGTCTGGTGGTGTATAGAGTGATTCATTGACTGTGCATGTTGGACGGAGACATTGGACAGCTGAACAATTAACTGGTGGACATTTATAGCAACATTCATTTGGATCTTTAGTTGGTTTTGAACCATCTTCACATACTGGCATAGCACATTTTACAGTTGTGCAGTCCGGTCCGACTGGAATGGTTTCACAAGAATTACAACATTGACCTGGTAATTTTGGGCCAACACACTGTGGGCACATAATATCAGTACAATTTGGATTTGGTCTACAAACTCCACAGCATTTACCGGGTGGAGTGTAAAGGAATTCGTCCTCTTTGCATAATGGCATCATACATCTGACTTTTGAGCAATCTACTGATGGGCATTTGTAGCAGCATTCATTTGGATCTTTAGTTGGTTTTGAACCATCTTCACATACTGGCATAGCACATTTAATAGTTGTACAATCTTGTTTACATTTTCTACAACATTCACCCTCTGGTTTATATGAAACCCAACCAATCATACAATCAACAATTGGGCATAAAGCATTTTTACAGTCTAAAATTGGATTTGGTCTACAAATTGGACAACAACGTTCTGGTGGTGTATAGAGGGATTCATTGACTGTGCATGTTGGACGGAGACATTGAACAGCTGAGCAATCAACTGGTGGACATTTATAGCAACATTCATTTGGATTTTTTATTGGTTTTGAACCATCTTCACATACTGGCATAGCACATTTAATAGTTGTACAATCTTGTTTACATTTTCTACAACATTCACCCTCTGGTTTATATGATACCCAACCAATCATACAATCAATAATTGGGCAAATAACATGAGCACATGGATTCACTGTTGGTATCTTTACACATGTTGGGCAACATTCTCCAACTGGAACTTGTGTAATATATCCTGGTGCACATTTTGGAATTCCACATTGAATTGCTTTACAATCTCTTTGACAAATTTGACAACATTCGCTATATGAAAAAAGAAAAAAAAAATTAAAAAAATTAAAAAATGTTTATAAATTATATATACATATTCACTTATTTTAAAAATAATTTTTACCCTTCTGGTTTTGTTAAATAATAACCTTTTTTACATTTTGGAGTAAAACAATCAACTAAACTACAATCTAACATACAATTTTCACAACATTCACTAATTTAAAAATAATTAATAAAAAATTAATAAATAATAAAAAAATATAGATAATTACCCTTTCTTTTTATATGGGACTTGACCTTCAGTACAATTTGGAGCCATACAACGCACTAATCTACAATCAGTTTTTGCTTCTGTATCAATTTCATTTTCTTCACCAAAAACGAATGAACAACATATTAACACTAAAATTAAAGAAAGAATTAATTTTAATTTCATTTTTATATTAATTATTATTATTAAAATTATTATAATTTGTAAATAATATTTAAAATGATGAATGAAGAAAAAAATAAAAATAAAGTTTTTATATTTTTTTTTTTTTTTTTTTTTTTTTTTTTTTTTTAATCTTTAATGGAAATCAATAAAATAAAATATAAATTTATTTTTTAAAAAATTATTATAATCTTTTGATAAATTTGGAAATCAAATAGAAATTTAATAAAAATTTTTATAATTTCTTTGCAAAGATAACTTTTTTTTTTTTGTTTTTTTTTTTAAAAAATTTGCAAATGGGGTTTTTACTATCACACATTCAAAGAATAAGTTTAAAAATGAATTTAATTTGATTTTATCTATATTATCATTAGAGACAAGATAAAGTGTTTTTTTTTTTTTTCTTACTTTAATGTTTCAAATAAAAATAGATTTTTTCAAAAATCATTTTAATTGGTTAAATAAATTAATTTTTTTTATGTGTAATATTAAAAACATTTTGATTGGAGGGGGAAATTTTAAATATTTAAAAAAAAAATATTAATATTTAAAATATATAATATAAAATATTTGAAAAAAAAAATGAAGTAATAAAACATAACATATAACCCTTTATAAGGTTATATTGAACTCAATTGGTGGTGATATTCTAAACCAATTATAGAAATAATGATGCATACATATTATATTATATATATTAATATTATATAAATTATATGAATACCATTAAACAAAGATCTATTTAAAAAAAAAAATAAAAAAAAAAAATAAAAAAAAAAAATTAATTTTATTCTATTTGACCAAATTAACAAGTTATAATCAATTTAAAGTTTATCGTTTATTTTTTGTTTTTTTTTCTTTTTTATGCCACACCTTTTTAAAAAAAAAAAAATTGTAATTTACAATTTGGTCCAATTTCAAATAAAAAACCTTTCGATTAATTTTTGGTTTTTTTTTAATTTTTTTTAGATTTATTTATTTTAAAAATTTAAATTTATTTAACTCTTTTAAAATAAACTTTATATTCAACGAATACCTGACTTGATTCATATACAATATATTCACGAAGTTGTAAAGCAGCTTTTGGACCATAATTTGGTTTTGATTCGCCAATGACACTATTGTAGATATTGATACCATTTGGTTTTTTTGGTTCAGTTCTACGACCATTCCAAAATTGACCTGGGCCATTACCACGGAAAACATTTTCAACCAAACAATCACCCATTACAACACGACAAACTAATAAACAAACTTCATCACTTGCTTTACATTTACAAGTGTTAGCTTGGAAACCACTACAAGTACAAGCACCTGCATGACAATATTGATTTGATTTCGATGAATTCTCTGCAAAGTAAAGTCCAGCACCAAACATACCTTCTAGAGAACAAAATCTTGGATCAAAACCAAATTTAGCGATACCAGCAACCGATGAAACATTCAAACCATGAAATAAGTACAATTCATTGGCTTTTGTGTCTAAAGAGGGACTACCAGGAATATTGGTGATGACACTATGAATTGGTGGACATAAACCATTATTATCATCGATGATCTTTTGTTTTCTAGCATGATAACTAACCCATAACATGGGGTTTTGTACTCTAACTACACGAGTAACCTTTAAATCATTAAAAACAATAGGTGATAATGTACTTATACCTTTATGATTATTTGATATGGTTTGATTGAATAATTTACTCATCCATTGGAATTCATTTTCATGTGATTTTACATCCACTTCTTTATAATTCATTGAATCTACATCAGTCCATGTATTTGGACATTTAATTATATCTGAAATTGAAATTGTACTCATTGTAGATGATAAAGTTGGTTTAGGTGTTGTTGTAGGTGTTGTTGTTGTTGTTGTTGTTGTTGTTGTTGCTATTGGTGTTACAGTTGCAGTTGATGTTAATTTACCTTTACTACCTGATCTGGTTATTGGTGCGGTGGTAGTAGTTGTTGCTGGTGTTGATGTTGCATGAGAAGCAGCCATTGCATTCATTGCAGTTGCTGCATTTGAAATCTTTTGTGATTTTGTTAATTGTTTCTTTGGTCTAACTTTTAATGGATCCTCCCTCTTTAAATTTCTTCTTTTTGATTCATCATCACATCTTCTTTGTAACATATTTTGGAAATCAACAAAACGTTCATTGTCAACCTTTAATTTCTTTTTATTCTTTGAGAATGCTTTCTCTAATTTCTTATTCATATTTAAATCATATCCAATCCAAACATCTTGATGACCACCACCTTTACTTGGTCCACCATTTGAATCACCTGCCCAAAACCATTTTGCTATATAATCTTCATCATCTTCATCATCGCTACTATCATCACTATCACTATCACTATCACTGTCACTATCATTGTCACTATCACTATCACTATCACTATCACTATTTTCGCTTGCTGTATCACTATCATCGCTATTAACTATCTTTCTTTTTCTTCTTCTATTTATTGTATTTTTTGGTGGCGGTAATTTTGATCCTGGAATACTTTTTATTTTTATTAAAAAACAAAAAAATTTAAGTAAGAAAACATTTATTTTTTTTTTAAAAAATTATTATTATTTTACATACATTTCTTGTCTTTCAACTGTTCTCATTTTAGTTGGATCGTCATATCTTGTTTGTATCATATTTTTAAAATCAATATATCTTAACTTATCAATTTTAAAATCTGAGTATTTTTTAAGTTTAGGTTTCATAAGATGCATTTGATATTGTAATTCAATCTCTGAATTCATTTTAGCATCATATTCTATTAAAACATCTTGTGAAGCACCTGCTCCTGAATCTCCTGCCCAACACCATTGAATTTTCTTTTGTGTTGATGATGTTGTTGTTGTTGATGCTGCTGTTGATGCTGTTGTTGATGCTGTTGATGCAGCGGATGGTATATTTACAGTTGTTGGTATAGAAACAGTAGATGATGAAGGTGTAACAGCATTAGATGATGTCACTGGTTTTTTTTTGGGTGGCATATTTTTAAGAAATATCTATATATTTGTATATATATAAAATTAATTTATTTGTTTTTTTTTTTTGAAAAGAAAAATCTTATAAAAAAAATTAAAAAAAAAATTAAAAAAAAAAAGTCAAAAAAAAAAGCGCAATATTTTTTTAAAAATTTCAAAGAAATCATAATTTTCAAAAAAAAAAAAAAAGAAAAAAAAAAAGAAATAAAATAAAGAGTTGGAAGTTTTTTAAAAAAAAAAAATAAAACCTTTTAAAATATTTTATTCATGTGGGGTTATTGAATTAATTCCAGAATGTCCTCCACTACCATAGTTTGTTGAAGCATATCTCTTTAACTGATCTTCAAGACTACATGAAAAATTGTTTGTATAATTTTTGAAAATTATTTTTTCATTGGAATTTTGAATAGTTGAATTTGAAATTAAATTATTACAATTTCCTGTGATTTTTAATAATAAGTCTATTAAATAATAATTTATTAATAAATATATATGTATTTAAATCAAATAAAAAAAAAAAAGATGGATAGACATACTTGAAATTGACATTTTAAAATTTAATTAATTTCTAGGGTTTATTAAATTTGTTTTTTTTTCTGAATTGATTTTTCAAAAAAAAAATCTCTCTAAAATAGTTTTTTTTTTAAATTGTTGGCAGCAGTGAAATTTTTAAAGTCGGTTTGAAAATGTGTTAATTATTGGTAATTGATATATGAAAAAGAATAAATTATTTTTAATTTTTCTCATCAACACAAAAATGACAACATATATCTTTTTCTAGTTGCAAGTTTTTTTTTTTTATAAATAATTATTACCATTTACTTAAACAAAAAAACAATTGAAATCTAAAAAAAAAAAAAAAAAAAAAAATTTATTAAATCTATAAAAAATGGATATATTAATTTAAATTGTAAATAAAAAATTAGATAAAAGATATTATAGATCTATAATTTTTTTAAAAAAAATAAACAAACAAAAAAAACAAATAAAAAAAAACATATTTCTAAAGAAAATAATAAGTAAAATTAAAAATATTTTTGATTAAATTAATGAAACAAAAAAAATAAAAAAATAAAAAAATAATAATAATAATTAAGGTTTTTCAAAGTTTTTTATTGAATTTTTTTATATGTATAATTTTTTTTATTTATAATTTTTTTATAGAAATAATAAAATAAAATATTAATTAAATATTTAACATCTTGGTCCATTTCCTTTTATATGACATATTCCTCCCCAATTAATATTTTTTTTATTACAAATTGAACATGAAACACAATTTAAACTTTGATTATTTAATTTTTCATTTGAAAAAAAAGTAGAACTTTTAGAACCAAAGTTTTTTTGATTTAATGAGTTTCTAATTATTAATGCTAAATTATTATAAAAGATTAATTTATTGATAAATTTTTTTATATTTAAATTTATAATAAATATAGAAATTTATAAAACATACCTTGAAATATCATTTTTTTAGGTTTTTTTTTTTGTTTTTTTTAAATGAATTGAATTGAATTTAATTGAATGATTTTAAAAAAAAATAAAAATTTCTTTTAAATACAAATTTTTTTTTAAAATTCATTTTTGAAATTAATTATATTATCATTGTATTGTTATTGTTTTTAATGATTATACCAAAAAAAAAAAAAATAGAAACGGTTGATTGAAAAATTAAAAACAATGTTTGAGTTTTTTTATGAAAAAAGACTAATGTTCCAAGTTTTTTTTTTTTTTATTTTAAAATTAATTTTTAAAATCACACCATACCAATTTTATGAACTTGGTTAAAAAAAAAAAAAAAATTTCAATCTAATACCAAATTTATAGATATTTTTAAAAATTGAACAATTTTGGTAAAAAAAAAAAAAAAAAAATAAAAAAAAAAAAAAAAAAAAAAAAAAAAAAATTTTATAGATAATATTAATTTTTAATGTTTTTTGCAAAAAAAATAATTATTTGTAATAACCGACATATTCAAAAAAAACAGAAAATATATAAAAAAATTTTATATTAATTAATTTTAAAAATTTTGAAGTGAAAAATTAAAAACACTTTAAACTTATAGCATGAGCCAATCCCAAAAAAAGCAAATAATTATTTTTTGCAAGTTTTTTTTTAAATGAGTTTTAAAAATTAATTATACAATCATTGTTGAGTAAGTTGATTGAATAATTGAAAACAAATTTGAATTTTTTTATATTGAAAAATACTAATATTCAAAGTCAATTTCATTTTATAATGAAAATATTTAGCACAAAATTATTAACATTTTTGGTAAAAAAAAAAAAAAAAAAAAAAAAAAAAATGTTCTCACCTTTTTTGTGAATAATTCATTAAATTGGGATTTGAAAAATTTTATATTTTACACATTTTTTAAAAAAATATCATAATTTATAAAAAATGTATACATTTAATTAAAAAAAATAATAATAATTTTTTTTTCATTTGGCAAAAAAAAAAAAAACTTTAAAACTATTTGTACATTTATGTCCATGAAAATAAATGTCTAATTATTTTTTAAAACTATTTTACTTTTTTAAGAGATCTTTCTTTCTTTTTTAAAAGTTTGAAAATTGCAAAACTAATTTTACCCAACTTGTATAATCATCAATGAAAATACAAATATCAATCATATGATAATAAAAACAATATCCAAAATCAATAATTTTGATCTAATTTTTTTTTTACATTTAAAAAATGATTTATTTTTGTTTTTAATTTTTTTTTTTTTTAAAAATTTAATTTTACATTTAAAACTTTTGAAAAGAAATTAAAGATATCAGCAATTTCATTATTTTGTTTTGATAAACCTTTACCAGCACCATGACCTGAATCTTTATCTACTCTAATTAATAGAGGAGTATTAACTTTTTTAGCAAGTTGGTATTGTAATTCTGAAATGAATTTATAGGAATGAGCTGGGATAACACGATCATCATGATCGCCTGTACAAAGCATAATTGAAGGATATTGATCTGAATCCAAAGGTACATTATTAAGAGGAGAATATTTAATGAGTACATCGAAATCATCTGGATTATCACTTCTACCATAATCAGAGACCCAATTACTACCGATAGTATGAAGATGGAATCTTAACATATCCATTACACCAACATCGGCAACCACACATTTAAAGAGATCAGGACGTTGATTAGAAACTGCACCCATTAACAAACCACCATTACTACCACCTCTAACTGCCAATTTATTACTATTGGTATAGTTTTCACTAATTAAATATTCAGCGGCACCAATGAAATCATCGAAACAATTTTGTTTATTCTTCTTTGAACCAGCTTCATGCCAAGCTCTTCCATATTCACCACCACCTCTAATGTTTGCAATAACAAAGATACCATTGAATTTATTTAAAAAGTAAATATTTCTAATGGAGAAAGATTGGGTGTAAGAGATATTGAAACCACCATAACCTGTCATATAGGTTGGAGCATTACCACTACTGATGTCAGTAGTTTTCTTATAGGCAATAAACATTGGAATCTTTGTTTTATCCTTTGGTGATTCATAGAATACTTGTTTACATTCATAATCTGAAGATTTAAATCCTTCGATATGTGGCTCCTTAAAGAGTATCAATTTATCATCTTTTGAATTCATATAGTAGGTAACGGATGGTGAAACTAAATTTGAAAAGTTTATAAAGATATGATCATGAATTTCATTGGCAGATAATGAACAAGTACCAGGACCTGGCAATTTAATATCGTTTAGATATTTGCCATTGAAATCGTAGACTTGAATGATATCTTGAACATGTTTCTGATAGGATACATAGAATTTCTCTTGAGAGGAACGACAAACTGATTCCATTAGATAATCTTTCTCTGGAATTACCTCTTTATAAACTAATTTACTCTTTGAATTTGAAACGATTGGTTGATTATCATCTAATTTAATTGAAATTAATCTATTAAAAGGTGCTGATAAATTTGTTAAGAAATAATATTCACCTTGAATTGTATTTGCAATATAATAATAACAAGCATCGAAATTATCTATTAAAGTCTCAACTTTAAATGGTGATTTATTTGTTATTGCCTCTTGAAAATTTCTAATTACATATAGATTATGTTCAAGGTTACAATCTCTATGAGCAGTAATAAATAAAGCTTTATGGTCATGAGAGAATTCACTACCAAAAATCCATTCAGGATTCTCTGGACATTCGAAAACTAAACGATCAAAAGATTCATTTGTATCACCTAATTTATGATAGTAAACTTTATTATTCAAATTTGAATCTGTCTCAGTACCTTTATCTTGATCAGATACTTTACTTGGTTTTGGATATCTATTATAGATGAATCCAGTTTCATTCTCATCCCATTTAATAGTTGTAAATTTACACCAATTAATTGAATCTGGTAAATCTACAACTGCATAATGTAAACAATTCTTTTTCTTTTGATCTTCTCTCTCTTCTTCATCATCTTTATTGGTTTTAATTTCATTAGTTGTAATAATCTTTTTAACTGCAATCTCTTCCCAATCTGAACCTGCCTTTGAATAACTGAAACAAACATGATCACCACTCTTTGAGATTACAAACGATTTTAAACTCCAAGTACCATCTTTTGAATAACTATTTGGATTTAAGAATTCAATAGCTTTTTCAAATCCTTTTGCACTGGTTTTACCATCAACACTCATTGAAATCTGTTCAATATCAATCAAATAAATTATATTTTGATTCAATGTATTTGGATTTCTTGAAAAAAATAATTTTGATCCTCTTCTTCTAAACCAATCAAATCTTTCAAAATTTAACATTCCCATAATCTCTTTTGAAATTTTTTCACTTGTATCATCTTGATCTAAAAATGATCTTGTAATTTTATTTTGTTCATCAACCCATTTCTTTATAAAAAATAATGATAATAATAATAATAATAAAAAAAATAATAAAAAAATAAAAAAAAAAAAAAAATTAATATTAAAATTTTTGTTTTTATTAATATTAAATTAAATAATACTTTAGTTTCTGGTGATTGTTGATCCTCTAAATGACGATATGGGTCATAAATTTTAACATTTCCTTTTTCTGTTGATTTAAATATATCAAAAACAGAATCATCTCTTCTTGTTTCTGGATAATTAAATTTCATTTTATTTTTATCTATTATTGTTGTTGTTGTTGTTGTTGTAAATTTAAAAGTTTTTAAAGGTGTATTAATTTTAAAAAATTGTTTTGTGGTGGTTGTAATGTTAAAAAATTGTTTAGTGGAAAAAATTTTAATCATATTAACTTTTTTTAATTAAAAAAAAAAATAAAAAATAAAAAATAAAATTAAAAAAAAAAAAAAAAATTAATAAAAAAAAAAAAAAAAAAAATTAAATTTAATGAAATTCATAAAAAAAAAGTAAAAAAAAAAATGAAATTCAAAATTAATGAGACAATTCACAAACACACAACAATAGACTATTCAAATTATAATTCCATTAGAGAACCAATAAAAGAGTTGTTAGACTAACACAATTTTTGAAAAAAAAAAAAAAAAAATGACAACAAATGTTGGTATAATAGAAAATGAAATTAAAGAATTATTAAATAAAGAATTAAATCCAATAAATTTAGAGATTAACAATGAAAGTTATATGCATAATGTGCCAAAAGGTTCTGAGTCACATTTTAAAGTTAAAATTGTTTCTGAAAAGTTTGAAAATTTATCGATGATTGAGCAACATAGATTAGTGAATGAAATTTTAAAAAATTATATTGGAAATGGTAAAATACATGCATTAAGTATAACTTCAAGAACTCCAACTCAATGGAAAAAAAATAATCAACCAATTGATGATAAATCACCATCTTGCAAAGGTGGTTTTGGAAAATAAAATAAATAAAAAATAAGAAATGAAAAAAAAGATTTTGTATATTTATTTTACTTTATTTTTAATAAATATATATAATTTATTTATTTTTATATTTGTAACAAATCTATTTTTTTTTTTTTTTTTTCAGTTTTTATATTCATTTTATATATTTTTTTTATATTAATTTGAAGTGTCCATTGAATCTTGATTTGAAATTGTATCTTCAGATAAAATTGAATTAAATTGAGCAGCCAATGGAGTTGTACGAATTGTATTTTTAACAAATTCTTCAAATTTAACGATACTATCACTATTTGGAATTCTAGAGATTGAAGCGACAGCACGTAAAGCTGAACGAATACATTCTTCATTACGTTCAATTTGTTGTTTAACTGCAGTTTCATTAACTTTGGTCATAAGGATCACACGAAGTGGTTCAATGAGAAGAGTAATATTTTCGAGGAGAGCTGCACCATTTGAGTTTGCTAAACGAATGATCATTAAATGACATAATAATTTTATATCATATTGAGTGTCTTTAAGACCATCACATAATGAAAGGATGAAAGGAGCAACATCGATCTTATCGATTGAGGTATCCAAGAGAGTGTACATACATTCGAATGCAGTCTTTCTAATTTCAATACCATCATCAACTTTATGTTTGAATGGACCAAGATCAACCTCACGAATGAGCTCTGGTTTGATTTTGGCATTGTTGTATAGGATTGGTAAGTAGACAGAGAGATCATTACGAATGAGATTTGGTTTATTATGAGCAATGTAATTCAATGAAAGGAGAGCACTACGTTTAACGACTAAATCACTATCATGTAAGAGAGAAAGGAATTGAGAGATATTTGGAGCCAAATATTGATCGACCACTTCTTTATTCTCCATGATTGAGAATTTAATAGAGGTCACAATGGTTGAACGTTCCAATGGTGAAGTTGATTTGATTTTCTCTACAAGTTTTGGAATGATTTCATTTGGTTCAATCATTGAAAGTTTACCAAGACATTCAGCAACAATATTACGAGTACCTTCCTCTTCATTGACACAGTTATCAAATAATAAAGGAAGAATTGATTGAAGGAATGGATGAATGGTTTTGATACCTTCATCTGTATGACTTAACTTTACAATGGTCTCACGAAGAGTATGGAGGAGGAGATATTGTTTCTTTGGTTGATTTTTAATTTGCTCAAGAATGAATGGAAGATAGTTTTGTAAACTACAAACTGCAATATCACCAAGACAAAGGGCTGCAACTTGTTTAATCTCTTCATTGTTGGCTTCAAAAGTTTTATAAACTGATTCTTGGAGGTTTTCATTCTCATGAATATCGATACGACGACCAATTTCACCGAGACAAGAAAGTGATAAGAGAACCAATGGTTCATTGACAGAGGAAAGATTACAAATGAGATTATGAATTGTTTGTTTTCTTTGGGCTGGAGTTGTGTTTACAGTGATAACGGCAATACATTGTGAGATTGAGTGGAATGATTGACGAGTTACTGGTTGTTTAATATCAGCGGCAGTATTAAAGAGAAGAGTTAATAATTGTTCATATTTCATACCTGGTTCATCTAATTGTACAATGGTTGCAAAGAGACAAAGTAATGATTCCAATGCAACACCTTGAAGAAGTGAACTCTTTAAAAGGGCTAAAGTTGGTGGAATACATTTTTCATTTACTAATGAAGCGGCTTGATGTTTATCATTGTATTGTTTTAAGAGATTTTGAATGAAAACAAAAGCCAAATGAGTGATTTGAAGATCAGATTCATTGATTAATGTGGCAACCTCAGTAAGAATAGTGGTTAAAAGTGATGATGGTAAAAGGGTTGGACAAACTTTTACAATATCATTTAAAGCTACCAATGACGATTGTTTAAGTACACGATTATTCTTTCTAAGGAAGGTTGAAAGTAATTCAATAGCTTTTGGTAAGATTGAAGATAAATCAATCTTTATTGAACTATTGATAATACGTGATAAAACTTTGACAGTAACAACACGAGTTAATTCATTATCTAAACGTTCAAGTAAGATTGAAAGACATGGTTGAAGTTCACTTTGAATTACATCACCAAACAATGTAATGATTGTACCGATTGAAGAGATTGCAGCTTCTTTAACCTCTTGATCGATATCTTGAGCTTTTAATTGAACAAAGTTTGCAGCAAATAAATTTGAAATAATTGGTTTACAATCAACACTGGTACGAATCTTATTGAAAACAATTACAAACTCTTGGCAGACACGTAATGCTTCAGAAGCGATACGATAATAGGAATCATTGATACATTTTACAATGTGAGTTGACAATGAGGTGATATGAGATTGGAATGATTCAGATGGTTCATTGATTAATAATAATTTCAAAAGAACCAAAGCTTCAATTTTGAGATTGGAATTTGTATTCTTTTCGCTCAATGATAAATTAATACCATTTACAATTTGTGAGACTTGACCAGTTAAAGAACCTGGAATAATTAAAACCAATTCCTTTAAGAGAGCTATGGCACCAACACGAGTTCTTATAGATTTATCAGTTAATGATTTACTAATTGATTGAACTAATTTTGGAACTTGTTGTTTTAATACTTCTTTAGCTTGTGGGTTGGCCAATTTCTTATTTAATTGTTTTAAGAGTAATACAAAAGTGGTAAAGATATCTAAACGTACATTTTCTTCTCTCTCTTTAAAACGATTATATAAAACTGGTGCAACCTTTTGATAGAGTTCAACCAATAGCTCTGGACGAGTTGAAATTATAGCACAAAAAGTTTTACAAGACGAACGACGAATTTTCCAACTAATATCATCATCATCACTTAAATCTTCTTCCTCTTCTTCTTCCTCTTCTTGATCATCGGCAGAAGTTTCCATTTCTTCGTCATCTTCTTCACCCTCTTCATCGCCATCGTCGGAATAATTTGGATCAAATTTAATGTATTTAGTGCAAAGAGTTATAATTTCACCAAGGTATGGAGTTACATCTTTTTGACATTTTTCAATGATAACCTCGAAACAAAGTAAACAATTTTCACGAAGTTCATCATTTTGTTCAAATTTATTATTGTCACAATAGCTGAGTACATGTGGCATAACCTTTGGTAAATATTTACCCACACGATAACCAGAAGATTTACAAATTGAACCAATTGCTTGAATCAAAGTTGAAATATGATCTGGTTTCTTTGCTTCTTCAATTGATTTAATGATATAATCCAATAAAGAATTAAACAAGTTATCTGGTGATGGGAATGCTATATTGGCTAAACATAAAATGGCACGTTTTCTAATGGCTGGTCTGGTTGCATTCAATTTTGGTAATACTACCTTTTGAATATTCTCTAAATCTCCTACCATAAATGATCCGTACTTTTGTAGTAAATCATTTAAAATATCTAAACATGACATTTTAATTTCATTTTTATCTTTTAATTTTTCCTATTTTTATGAGAAAAATAAATAAAATAAAAAAAAAAATAAAAAATTTATTAATAAAAAATAAATAATAAAAAAAATTTTCAAAAAAAAACTTACACTATCAATACCAATTAATAATTTTGGTACTAAATTTTTAATTACTAAATTTGAAATTGAACTACCTTCACTTGGTAAATTTGTAATAATTGTTTTTAAACCAATACCAGAAATTTCAACCAATTCTTCTTTATTTGATTCTTCTAAAATATTTTTTGATAATGTATCAATAATTTCTGTTGCTTGTGAATCTTTAACTCTTTTAATTAATAAACCTAAACTATTTTTTAAAAATAATTAAAAAAAAAAAAAAAAAAAATATAATTAATTAAAAAATTTTTATAAAAAAAAAATATACAAAAAAAATAATTAAAATACCATTTAACAACATTTTCTTGAACATTATTTGCTGAATCAGCAGTTAATGCTAATAATTTTGTAACAATTTTATTTTCATAAGTTGGATCCATTTTAAAAGTATCTTTTTCTAATTCATTAGCAAGGTCATGAGTTGCCATGAATCTAATATCTTTATCGATGGAACCCATCTTTTCTAAAATTTGTCCTAAAAAGAATGACATTTTGTTTGTAAATATATAAAATGTTGTGTATCAATCACACAATCACACAATAAATTAAAAAAAAAAATAAAAAAAAAATTAAAAAAAAAAATATTAAGAAAAAATTGAAAAAAAAAAAAAATTAAAAAAAAAAAAAATTAAAAATTGAAATTAAATTTTAACTTCAAAAAAAAAATAAAAAATAAAAAATAAAAATAAAGAAAAAAAAAATCTATTTTTTAAGAAAATTATAAAAAAATTGTTTGAATTTTGGTCAAATCATTTTAATTAATTATTTTTATATGAAAAAAAATTATTAAAATTTATAATTATTTATTATTTTTTTAAAAAAATATATTTTATATAGATTATTAATTATTGTTAATTTAAATGCGATCATCACTATTACTTTGGTTTAGTTTTTGTTGTTGTTGTTTTAAAAATACTGATTCAATTTCTTTTGTAATTTCATCATCTTCATCATCTTCTTCACATGAAGATAATAATTCGAGTCTATTTTTAATGATTAAATGATTTGTTTTTGTTGTGTTATTGTTTAAATTACTGTCACCATTTTCAGCTATAACTAATGGGTTACTATTATTTTGGATTCCACAATCTTCAATAATAACTACTGAATTATTATTATGATCATTTTCACTATCATTTTTATTATCATCATTATTGCTATTTTTATTATTATTATTATTATTATTATTATTATTATTATTATTATTATTATTATTATTATTATTATTATTATTATTATTATTATTATTATTATTATTATTATTATTATTATTATTATTATTATTATTATTATTATTATTATTATTATTATTATTATTATTATTATTATTATTATTATTATTATTATTATTATTATTATTATTATTATTATTATTATTATTATTATTATTATTATTATTATTATTATTATTATTATTATTATTATTATTATTATTATTAATATTATTATTATTAATATTATTATTAATATTATTTAATTCTTCAATTACATTTAATGGCATTGGTTCAATTATTAAACCAAATTGTAAATCATCAACTTGATTTTCTTGATCATCTTTTACTTGTTCAATTTCCAACTTTATTGTATTTGTGGGTGATGGGGTTGGATTTGGAAAAGTTGGGTCATCAGTAACCATTGAACTATCAGTTGATGATATCTCTGGTGAATCCATTTTGGTTGTATTTGTTGAGGTATTTGTAGTATTATTGGTTTTATTACCAAGAATCGATGAAAAAAATGAAAATCTACTTGATAATTTTCTTTTTAATGGTGATGAATCATTGGTATTTTGATTGTTAATATTATTAATATTATTATTATTAGTATTATTATTATTATTATTATTATTATTAGTAGTATTATTTTGATTATCCAATAAAGAAATCGAAGTTGGTGATACAGGTCTAAAGAAAGATGATGATGATTGAGATGGGGTTGTTTCAGGATTAATTAAATTACTACCATCCAATGGATTTGAATATGGTGAAACACCAGGCGATGGTAAAATTGATGAAGAGCTTTGAATTGGAGTAATTGATGATTTGCTAAATAATGACAAAATTTGTGAGGGTGATGAAGGTTTTTTATTAACTAAATTTACAGATGGTACACTTTGGGATAAAATCGACGATGATGGTGATGAGTTATTAGAATTTGTTGTTACATTCGAATAACCATTATTACTTATATTAGTTGGTAATAAACTAGTTGTGGCTGATAATGGTGGTAATGATGTTGATGCTGGTGTTGATGTAATAATTGAATATGGGTGTGATGGGTTAATTTCCATTGGTTCCATACTACCTGTACTACTATTAATACTACTGCATGCCGTATTATTATTTGTTGTAAATGTAAGATTTGGAGATGATTGAGACATTACATTTTGAATTGGTTGTGGTTTTGATACATTTATTGAATTTGTATTATTCGTAGATGTATTGTTATTATTTGTTGCAATACTTTTTTTATTCACACTTAATTCAACAGAAGATTTTGAAGTTGGTATATGGTTACTAGTAGATTTGATATTGATGTGTTGAGACTCATCAGAACATTTATAATATTTATCTTTATTATTATAAAATGTTGGTTCATCAAAATTGTTTTGTTCTGCTTCTGCTTTCATTGATGATATGGTGGCTACTAATATTGGAATAGTATGGGGTATAGTCTTTTCTAATATCTCTGGTAAAAATGATGCCAATGTACCTGATAATAAATTATTCATTTGATTTCTAATTAATTCATTTGATAACAATTGACTTGCGATATCAATAATTTTATTATTATTATTATTATTATTATTATTATTATTATTATTATTATTATTATTATTATTATTATTATTATTATTATTTTCACTATTGCTGTGATAATTGTTATTATTTGTGTTTGAATGATTATTACTTGAACTATGTGCATTAATAGAACTATGGTTATTAAGAATTAATTTATTATAATTATTATTATTTACATAGTTAGAAATGTTATTATTACTATTATTGGTTAAATCCAAAACTATAATTTTTATTCTAATTAAAGAAGGGCATAAAGAGTAGGATTCTTTTAAATCTTCAGTGGAGGCTAATGTGATCCATTCATTTTCATTATCTAAATAGAAAATAGAGTATATGATATCATTATAGAATGAATAAATTGATGCCAATGTATAACATAAACACGAGAAACTACATTCTTTTAGCCTAAATCTTCTTTTATCATTTTCTAGTTCTGATTTAATTAAAATATTCATTTTTTATGTATATATTTTTTATTATTTTAATTTATATTTAATATTTTGTATTTTAATTTAAAGTTTTATTATTTAATATATTATTACAAAAAAAAAAATTAAAAAAATAGAAAGAAATTTTAAAGAAAAATATATTAAATAAAATTTAGTAATACTATTACTATTACTATTGTTTAAACTAATCAAATTAATTTTTTTAAAAAAAAACAAAACAAAAAAAAAAAAAAAGAAAAAAATAAAAAATAATAAAATAAAAATTTAATAAAATAAAATAAAAAAAAAATAAAAATAATAAAATGATTATTTTGAATTAGATTATAATAATAAAATATTTATAATATGTGTGTGAGTGTTTATATATTATTAAAAATTGATAAGGTATATTAATTTTTTCTTTTTTTTTTTTTTCTAATTTTTTTTTTTTCTTTTTTTATTTTATTTATTTTTTTAAAGTTTTTAAAATAATTAATTATTAAAAAAAAAAAAATAATAGAAAAAAATTAAAAAAAAACAAAAAAAAAAAAAAATAAAAATAAAAAAAAAATAAAACAAAAGAAAAAGAAATGTTTGCATTCTAGTGTGTGAGTTGGGGGGGTTGTGAGAAAAAAAAAAAATAACATGAAAAGAAATGCTTTTTTTACTTGCCATGCGTAATCAATATACACTGTTTTATATAAATTTGTATAACATATTGTTTTTTGGTGTTAATAGTTAAAAATTAAATATTTTCATATAAAAAATATTTGTAGAAATAATTCTTTTTTTTTTCACATAAAATCCAATGATTAATATACACAATTTTTTGTTTTGAAAAAGAGATTTTTTTTTTTATAAAAACAACAAATTTAATTGAGGCGTAAAAGTTAAATTTAAAAAAAATTAATATGAGAGCCAAATTTTTTGCAACACATATCCCATTCTTTTTTTTTTATTTTTTTTTTTTTAAAAAAACTAAACATTTGCACCTCATTTGAGTTTGTGGATAAAAATAAAAAAAATTTTTTTTTATAAATTACACTACATCATATTTAGGTGCATGAAATTTTTGGTTTGTTTAATTAATTTTAAAAAAAAAAAAGCAAAATAATGTTAAAGTAATAAAAATATAGGAGATATCCCTGTAAAAGTGTTAATACTAACCATAAGGTTGGCTAACTAGTTGATAAGTGGGGGGGGTTTATCGAATTTATCTGAGCAACGAAAAAGGACAGAAACATTACAAAAAAGTGAACAATTATCTTGTATTGGTTATAAATAAAATTAAAAAAAAAAAAATCAAATAAAAATAAAAATAAAAATCATTTATTTAAATTTTTAAAACCAATCATAATAATAAATTAACCTGTGGACTGTGGGTTGAAAATAATTCATCTATAATTTGTGAATCGTCACTAACTCTACTACTTCTATTACTACTACTGTTACTACTATTACTATAAAACTACTGTCTTCTGAGACATTTGCAAATCCTAAATCACCATCTTCATCTTTATTTTGAATCCTGATTGATGAGAAAAATTGGAATACAGCGCAAGTGTTAATTTTCTTGGGTGTGGAAGTTCACCACCTCGAGGACAAGAGTTTTTATTGTTTCTTTTTTTTTTTTTAAAGAAATTTAATATATTTACCAAAAAAGTTTAGATTTAAAGTATTGGTAAGATTTGATTCATTGGAGATCATCATTTAAAATGATCATTAAATGATGAAGAAAATCTTCATTTGAACTTTTTTTAATTTTTTAAGTGGTGTTGGTAATGAACCAATTTGGAAATCAATTTTATACGAGTTACCCAACAATAAAAATGTTATTTGGAAGCGAACCAACCTCAATCAATTGATTGAAACGCCCACCAAAACATAACGATGTTAATGATTTTGGTAATACATCCTTTCCAATTGATTGATTAAAATAAGAACCAAATGATAAATTTTTTATTGAATCTGGTAATAAACCTTTGGTAATTGTACTATTGAATTATGATTCTAATTGATTCAATTCTTTAAAATTATTTATTCCATTTAGATATGCTATATTCAATGATGTTAATGTTAAGGGTAAGTTGATAGGTCGGTCGATTATAATCTGTTCAATAAGTGTTACACTTGTTGGTATTATATTAAAATTATCTATTAGTGAATTAAAATAAGTACTAAATCTTATAGTATGAACTGTTGTTGGTATTGTTCTTTCATTAAATTTGAAAACATATTTCTATAACAAAAAAATTCCAGAAATATTTCAATTTGGTCACCCTTTGATTTTTTAAGATCTCCAGAAATTATTAACCTATCTAAATAACTTTTATATCTATATGAATTGCTTCAAAAAAAAAAAAATAAGCAACTAAATAATTTCATTAAAATACAAAAATTTTAAAAAAAAATTAAAAAAAAATAAAAAAAAATAAAAAAAAATGGTGAAGAAAAAAGTGAATTGTTTAATAAAAAACCATATTAAATTCAGACGCAAATGGAGTTCATTTACACGAATATTAATTCACCAGGAACGTCTAATAGTGGTAACAACAACAACAGCAACAACAACAATAATAATAATAATAATAATAATAATAATAATAATAATAATAATAATAATAATAATAATAATAATAATAATAATAATAATAATAATAATAATAATAATAATAATAATAATAATAATAATAATAATAATAATAATAATAATAATAATAATAATAATAATCTAGAAAATTAAAAAAAAAATTAGAAAAAAAATATATCTCATAAAACAACCCACATAGAATTTCCTTCTATTTGACACACACATCAATTCATAACAATTTTATTTGTTTATTTTTTTTTTTTTTTTGTCAAGGCAGGTTTAAAAAAAAAAAAAAAAAAAATATATATATTAAGATCTCACACACGATCTGATTTTTATTGGTGTTGTGGTTATTTTTTTTTAATTTTTTTTTTTCATTTTTATTTATATTTTTTTTTTTATTTTAAAATTAATTTCAACCACCTTTTTTTTTTTTTTTTAATATAAATTATTTTTAAATTTTTTTTTTTTTTTTTTTTTTTTTTTTTTTTTTTTCCTTAGTGGATAACATCGTTGTAATAATTTTTTTTTTTTTTTTTTTAAACCTGAAGAACAGTTTTAAAAAAAAAAAAAAAAAAAAAAAAAAAAAAAAAAAAAGAAAAATGTCTAAACTTTTTCAAGATCCTAGTAAGAGAATGTCAAGGATTGTTGACTATGACGAAATAAAATTTGATCCTTTATCAATAATAGGAAGTGGTGGTTTTGGAAAAGTATATCAAGGTGTTTTAAATGGAAAAGAGATCGGAATCAAAAAAATTACAATATCTGACAATGATCCAAACAGAGATATATTACTTAAATTTTTAGAGAGAGAAATTTATACTTTAAAAATGTATGTATTCATTTTATTTTTATACCAAATAATGTAAAACTATATTTTAACATTATCAAACAAACACTCACACCAAAAAAAAAAAAAGGTTATCTCATCCAAATGTAATTAAATTCTTTGGAATTGCAGAAAAAGAGAAATCATTATTTCTATTGACAGAGTTAGTGTCAGGTGGTGATTTACATTGGTATATAAAGAATAAAAGTATAGATATGACTTGGAAATTAAAGTTAAAGATTGCGAGAGATATAGCAGCCTCAATGGTATATTTACATGAAAATGGTGTAATTCATAGGGATTTAAAATCAACCAATCTATTAGTTGCTGAGAATTGGGTTATCAAAGTATGTGATATGGGTTTGGCTAGGAAAATGGATAAATCTGAAAAATCGAAAATGACAATTTGTGGTACTGATGATTGGATGGTAAATAAAAAATAAAAAAATATTATTAATAAAAATAGTAATAATAATAATATACAAACATACATTCATATACACATACATACATACATATTCACACAAAACATAATTTATAAAATAGGCACCAGAAGTATTAATAGGTGAAGAATATGATGCATCATGTGATGTATTTTCATTTGGTATGGTTTTGATAGAATTAATAACAAGAGAGAATTTAACACCAAGAATTAGAAATGAGGACTTGGGTGTTGATCAAAAATTTTTCCTCTCAAAAGTACCAGCAGATTGTCCAAAGGAATTATTACGTTTAGTATCTGAATGTTGTAAAGTTGCACCATCAGGTAGACCATCTGCCTCAAATATCCTTGGTTTATTAGAGTTTTTACTTACCAATGAATTAATTGAAAATTTAGGTGGTGATTATGAACCACCACTTAGAAGCTTTAAACCCCCTGAATTACATTTAATCAATAATAATAATAATAATAATAATAATAATAATAATAATAATAATAATAATAATAATAATAATAATAATAATAATAATAATAATAATAATAATAAAAATAAAAATAATAGTAATAATAATGATAATAATAATAATCTTGGGGGCGGTGGTAATATTTATGAAGACTTTTCATTCCCAAGACCTTATCAACCTGATGACTCTGCAGTTGATAATGTAAATAATAATAGTAATGGTGATTCTCATTTTTCATTCCCAAGACCATATCAACCCGGTCAATCAAATGTTAATGGTGTAAATGTTAATGGTAATGGTGATTCTCATTTTTCATTCCCAAGACCATTTCAACCAGGACAATCAAATATAAATAATAGTAGTGGTGAATCACATTTTTCATTTCCAAGACCACATCAACCATCTGTTGTAATTTTAAATGATAGAGGGGAAGAGGAACCATTGGTGGTTTCTCAAAAGGATCAACTTGAACATGATTTAGAAGGTAGTGATGACAATGAAGAGGATGAAATGAAGCAATTAAAATCTCAGTTAAACTACTCTAAATTTTCATTCCCAAGACCTTATCAACCAAGTAAAATTATTTCCTTTAATGAAACTGAGCTTTTATCATTCCCAAGACCTTGGAATCCTGAAAATGAAGATGATACATCTAACAATAATGACAACAAAAACAAAAACAACAGCAATGGCAACAGCAACAATTATAATCCTTTACTAGAAGATCCAAAATATAGTTTCCCAAGGCCATATAATCCAGATTCAGATTCAAATTCAAGTTTTAAATCCACTGCAAAAGTAATAACAAATTCAACTCCTACAGCAACATCTCCATCAACAAATTCAACAACAACATCATCCTCATCCTCATCCTCATCCTCATCCTCATCTCCATCCTCATTCTCATCCTCATCCTCATCCTCATCCTCATCCTCATCCTCATCCTCATCCTCATCCTCATCCTCATCCTCATCTTCTTCTATTGGAAAACCATCACAACCAACCTATAAAGTTCCAACTACAATGAATCCATCAACCAGCCAGAGAGTAATAACAATACCCTCAAGAGTTGTTACATCAACAGCTACAGCTCAACCAAAATCAAGATCAAATTCAAATCTTCCAAAACCAACTGTAGTCATTTCAAATTCAAATAATAATTTTAATGACATTATAGAACCATCTTCCACCCCAGCAAATCAAACAAAAACTGCCATCGTTAATAATAATAACAAGCAAATTATTCAAACAAATGCGCCACAAAAAGTTACAACTCCAATAAATAAAAAAACTCAACCATTACGTAAATCAAATGACACTGTAGTAATAACAACATCGCCCACTACCCCAACTAATATCAGTAGCAACAGTAATAATTTTGATAATAATAATAATAATAATAATAATAATAATAATAATAATAATAATAATAAAAATAATAATAATAATAATAATAATAATCCAAACATAGAACATATTAAAATTACAGCGCCAAAAGATGAGGTTGAAGATAAGTCACCATCAGAACAATCAACAAATGGTGATACTATTTCTCATAGAAGGTCAAGAAGTTTAGACATTAAAAATTCAACTAAAGCAATCATTAAAAAGTTTGAAGAACTTACAAGATTTAGCTCACAGCAAAATAATTTAGTTCACCAATCAACAAAGCAACCACAACAATCTCAATTTCTTCAAAACCCACGAATGGAAGCAAAACTTTCATTTGCCCAAGAAACTTTAGTTTTTGAAAAATCACCAACTACCTCTCCAAAATCTTTAGATACTCCAACATCTTCTTCTTTAGCTCCAAATTCATCATCTCCAAATTCATCAATTCCAGTACCTTCCTCCCCAACAAAGAAAGGATTTTGGAACAAACCAAAAAAATAATACATTCATTGTAGTTACCATCTCACCATATATGAATTATCTTCTTTATTTATCTTTTTTTTTCAAAAAAATTATATATATAAATTTCCCATTTAAATTCTACATTAATCAAAACAATAAAAAATGTATGTAAATAAAATTAAATGTAAATCTGTTTAAACCAACAAAATAATTCATTTCCCATGTTCGTGTTCTATTTTTTTTTTAAAAATTATATTATTTTTATATTTTGATATCAACCAACAAAATATAAAATTAATAATTGTTTTTTAAATTCAAACCTCCAATACCTTTATTATCTTCTTAACATATTAAATGTTGTTTATATTCTGTGAATGCAATACCCACAGAACAAAAACTGCATTTTGAGAAATGAATAAGATGTCAATAATTTTTTTGCAAATCCATTTATTTTGAAATTAAATTTTTTTTTTTTTTTATTTTTTTTTTTTTTCATTTCAATTACATTTATCAAAAAAAAAGTAAACACAATGAATAAATTTTGGGAAACTGGTAGAAAGATTGTTGCAGTCGGAAGAAATTATGCCGAACATGCTAAAGAATTAGGTAATCAAGTGCCATCTCAACCATTCTTTTTCTTAAAACCAACATCAAGTTATTTACTTCAAGGCACTGGCCCAATTGAAATTCCATCAGAATCATCAGATATTCACCATGAAGTTGAATTAGGTGTAGTCATTGGTAAAAAAGGTAGAGATATTGATTTAAATTCTGCAATGGATTATGTTAGTGGTTATACATTAGCCTTGGATATGACTTCAAGAGATCAACAATCTATTGCTAAAGCTAAAGTAGGTTAAAAAAAAAAAAAAAAAAAAAAAAAAAAAAAATTAGTATTTAATTATTACCATTATTATAAATAAGTCATTACCATGGACAATTTCAAAAGGTTATGATACATTTTGTCCAATTTCTGGATTTATTCCAAAAGAAAAAATTGAAGATGTAAATAATGTAGAGTTATGGTGTAGTGTTGATGGTCAACTCAAACAAAAAGGAAATACCAACCAAATGATTTTCAATATTCCACAATTAATTCACTTTATCAGTACAATTATGACATTAGAAAGTGGTGATTTAATTTTAACAGGCACCCCATCTGGAGTTGGTCCGGTAAGACCTGGTCAAGTCATTAAATGTGGTATCTCTGGTTTAAATAACGATATGCAATTTGATATCATTTTAAGAAAGAAGAATTAATATTTACGATAATAAAAACATTCTTTTAAATAATAATTATCAATAACTTTAATAATTCTTGTTTTTTTTAATTTTTTTTTTTTTTACCCACATTTAAAATCGCCTTTCATAATTAAAAACTATCAATTTCATTAAATCAAATAATAAATAGAAAAATATAGAATTATGTTTAAAAAAAGAGGCTAATAAATTTATTATAATCAATTAATCATCATTTAAATTATTTTCGATTTCTGAATGTAATCTACCAGCTTCTTTTAACTGCTCTTTCAAAATGTTTTTTAAATTATTTTGATTTGAACTCGAAATAATATTAGTTTGGTTTGAATTATTAGTATTACTATTATTACTATTAATATTATTTATAATATTATTATTATTATTATTATTATTATTATTATTATTATTATTATTATTATTATTATTATTATTATTATTATTATTATTATTATTATTATTATTATTATTATTATAATATAATATATTATTATTATTATTATTATTATTATTATTATTATTATTATTATTATTATTATTATTATTATTATTATTATTATTATTATTATTATTATTATTATTATTATTATTATTATTATTATTATTATTATTATTATTATAATATAAATTATTAAATTGTTTCTTTCTCTTTTCGATTGCATCAGATTCAGGGGGATCATGGTTATGTTTACCACGATAAGTATTGATATATTTTGAATCTTGTTGGATCACTTGTTTTTTAACTGGACATGTTAATTCAGCGCATTTGAAATAACTCTTTGGAAAAGGACTTCCTTTTACAGATTTTTGGCCATACTTTCTCCAAAAGAAACCATCATCCAAATGATCAATACTTGATCCAGTTTCGATAACTAACTTCTTTGAACCTTTTGATTCTGCTCCATCAAATCTGGTATTATTATTATTGTTGTTATTACATTGGTCAACATCATCTTGGAATTCGTCATCAGTTATTTCATTTTTAATTGATTTCTTTTCTTGTTTAGAATTATTATTCTTTTTATTTGGATTCGTATTCATAACTGTGGTGGTGATAGATATAGAATTATTATTATTATTATTATTATTATTATTATTATTATTATTATTATTATTATTATTATTATTATTATTATTATTATTATTATTATTATTATTATTATTATTATTATTATTATTATTATTATTATTATTATTATTATTATTATTATTATTATTATTATTAT
>CM069768.1:1197500-1272500 GCA_036169595.1 Dictyostelium firmibasis
ATTATTATTATTATTATTATTATTATTATTATTATTATTATTATTATTATTATTATTATTATTATTATTATTATTATTATTATTATTATTATTATTATTATTATTATTATTATTATTATTATTATTATTATTATTATTATTATTATTATTATTATTATTATTATTTAAATTGTCATTACCAGGATTATTATTTTTATCTATACTATTATTAAAGTTATTTAATTCGGAAGAATATTGGGCTCCCATCTTATTTTAAAGCTGTTTGTTTTTTTTTTAATTAATTAATTAATTTGGTGGTGTTATTTTCCAAAAAATAAAAAAAAAAAATTCAGAATGAAAAATAATTCTTCCAAAAAAAAAATTTTATTTAGGAACTAATTAATTAATTAATTCTGTATTTTTTGTATTTTAAATTTATTTAAGAAAATAAAAAACTATATTCCGTATTAGTACAATATTATTACTATTATTATTATTTTGTAGTGACAGATGAGATGATGCTTTTTATTTTATGTTTGTAAAATTTTTTTTTTTTTTTTTTTTTCCAATTTCTTTTAGGATTTATAAAGAGGCACACGCAAATCTATTTAATTAAATTTAGTGATCAAAAAATAAAAAAATTAAAAAAAATTAAAGTGATAAATCTTTTAAAAGATTTTTTTTATTTTTGTGTGTTCCTTTTTGTTTTTTTTTTTTTTTTTTTTTGTATATTAAAAATTGGCCAAAAGTCGATTTTTATTAATACCAAGTTTGAGAAAAAAAAAAAGCAAAAAAAAATAATATTGTTGGGGTTGTAATTTATTTGTTTGTTTTATTGGTAATGATGACAAAGGATTTTCTTTTTTTTTTCTTTTTTCTTTTTTTTTTTTTTTTTTTTTTTTTTTTTTTTTCCTTTTTTTTTTTAATTATTTAATAATATTAATATTACCCCCTTCAAAATAAGTTTTCATGATTAATATGAATAAATTTTAGATATAAACGGTAAGGCAAAGAAAAAAAATTTAATAATAAAATATTATTTTAATTTTTTTTTTTTTTTTTTTTTTTTTTTTTTTTAAGGAAAGGAACACATTCAATTTTCTAGTGCAAATTAAATTAAATTGTGGGCAAGTGTGTGTAAGTGGAGTGTGAGTGTGCTAGTGATTTTAATTTTTTTTTTAATTTTATTTTATTTTATTTTATTTATTTTAGTTCATGACATATTTGTAGAATAAAATAGAGAAATAAATAATTAAAAAGTAAAAATAATAAAATAAGACCAAAGTAAAATTCTCTCTCTAATTTAAGTTTTGTGTGTTGTTATTTTATTGTGTTTTTTTAGTTGATATGTGTGTGCGTGTGTGTTTGTGTGTTGATGAAACAAAAAAAATTAAAAAAAAAATTAAAATTAATAAAAACTACATTGTATTTGATGGAACAGTAACAATCATATTAAGTTCTCATAAAGATTGAAGATAAAAATAATGAATGTGCATATTACTCTCAAAAAACAATGGGTACCACACTCTTGTGTGGTTCTTTTTTTTATTATTTATTTTATTTTTATTTTATTATATTTATTTATTTTTTTTAATATTTATGAGCTTACCTTTTATAGTCAACCTTGCTTGACTCTATTTTAAATCCTTGGTTTGTACTTATGTATGTATAGTTTTTTTTATGCTGTGTGAAATGGTGTGTGTAATTTTTTTTCTTATAAATTTGGGGTTAATTAATGCCAAACCTAAATATTATGATGCAGTATATTTTATTTAATTTTTTTTCAAATTATTATTCACCTTTTTTTTTTATTGTCAAACAAAAATTTGAAAAAATAACAAAAGGAACAAATAATAATGTATCAAAAAAAAAAAAATAATAATAAACAAACAAAGAAAAAAAAAAAAAAAAAAAAAAAAAAAAAATTATATAAACAGTTTCATTTGGTGTCAATTATTGTTATTGTTGATCGTTATTGTTGTTTGTTGTTTGTTGTTTGTTGTTTGTTGTTTTTTTAAATATAAGAGGAAAAAAAATTTCTTCTTTTCTGACTATCTATAATTATTTTTTTTTTTTAATGCCACACAAAAGCAAGTTTTTGTTTTATTTATTAATGTTCAGTCTTTCCTCCCAAAAAATAAAATAAAATAAAAATCATGAAAAAAAAAAAATAAAAAAATGAAAAAAAATAAAAAAAATTTAAAAAAAATAAAAAATCAATTTTTTTTTTTCTTCATTTTCCAAAGAAAATGCCACTTTAAATTAAATTTTTCAAAATTTGAAAAAAGAAAAAAAAAAAAAATTGAATGATAAAAATCAACACAAACAAAATTGTTGTAGGTGAATCTTTAAGATTTTTACAAAATCCCTCTTTTACTAATGGTTATAATTTTATATCTGTAAAAAATCAACACACTAAAAGAAGTTATTGTAAATTTACCACCACAACCACACCCACAAACAATAATAATAGTAGTAATAATAATAATAATAATAATAATAATAATAATAATAATAACCAAGTTTTAAATAACAATAATAGTAATAAAAATGAATATTTAAAATTAAGAAGAGTTGTTATAACTGGGATGGGAATTGTATCACCATTAGGTGTTGGATTAAAATATAATTGGGATAAATTAATTAATGGAGAAAGTGGAATCAAAAGATTTGAAGGATTTGAGGATAGTAGAGTTGATTGTCCCTCTAAAGTTATCGCAAGAGTACCAAAAGGTGAGGGTATTGGTGAACTAAATATCAACACTATGATACCATCACATGTTAAATTGGCGAGTTCTGATTTCATAAAATATGCAATTGTCGCAACTGATGAAGCAATAAAAGATTCAAATCTTGATAAATTTATAGAATTAAATGGTGGTGATAAATTTCAAGAAAGATTTGGAGTTTGTATTGGATCTGGTACTGGCTCAATGGAAGAGATTATGTCGGCAAATGAAAAGATTTCAAATAAATTAAATGAAAGTAATAGTGGAGGTGGAAAAGTATCAGCATATTTTATACCTAAAATTTTAATTAATGAAGCATCTGGTATAATTAGTATTTTACATAAAGCTAAAGGACCAAATATGTCAATCGTTAGTGCATGTGCAACTGGATCTCATTGTATTGGCGAATCATTTAGAAAGATAAAATATGGTGAAGTCGATGCAATGATATGTGGTGGTACTGAAGCAAGTATTAACTCTGTCTCAATGATTGGATTCTCACGTATGAAAGCATTATCAACCAAATATAATGATACCAATCCTTCAGGTGCTAGTAGACCATTCGATCAAGGTAGGGATGGATTTGTAATGGGTGAAGGTGCTGGTATTTTAATATTGGAAGAATACGAACATGCTCTAAAAAGAGGTTCGAAAATCTATTGTGAAATCACTGGTTATGGTTCAACAGGTGACGCATATCATATTTCAGCACCAAATTCAGATGGAAATGGTCCATTGAGATCAATGAATTTAGCATTAATTGAATCCGGTTTACCAAATTCTTCCCATATAGATTATATAAATGCTCATGCAACTTCAACACCATTAGGAGATGGTATTGAATGTACGGCTGTTAAAAAATTTTATAATAATATTGAAAATGAAGAAATTACAATGAGTTCAAATAAAGGTTCAATTGGACATTTATTGGGTGCAGCTGGAAGTGTTGAATCAATTTTTTCAATTATGGCATTACATAATAATATTATACCTCCAACTTTAAATTTAGAAAATCCATCAAATGATTGCCTGGGTATTAATTTGGTACCATTAAAATCTCAATCAAAACCAATTAGAAATGTTTTAAAAAATTCATTTGGATTTGGTGGTACAAATTGTTCTTTAATTTTTTCTAAAATTAATTAATTAAATAAATAAATAAATAAAAAAAATAAAAAAAAAAAAATTAAAACACAAAAAAAAAAGAAAAAAGAAAAATGACACACCACCATATAAAAAAAAACGAAGAAAATTTTTTTTTTTTTTTTTTTTTTTTTTTTTTTTTTTTTTTTTTGAAAAAAAACGAATCAACGACCGAATAATTTTTTTTTTTTTTTTTTAATTTTATTATTTTTTTTTTTATTTTTATTTTTTTTTTTTTTTTTTATTTTAATTTTTTTCTCTTCTTTCACCCACTTAATTAAGAATATAATAATTTTTTTTTTAAAAAAAAAAAAAAAAAAAAAAAAAGAAAATAAGAAAATGATTTCATCAATTCAATGGATTCCAAGAGGTGCATCAAATCCATTCCCAAAGAAATTTGATCCAAATGGTGATGATATGGGAGAACTTGATGAAGAGGAAATTAAAGCAATGCAAGAAGAGAAAAATGAAAATCAACCATTATCAAATAAAAAACCAATGGATGATAAAGAAAAAGATTTTAATAAGAGATATAATTTCGATAATTATGATAGTGATGATGAAGTAGACGAGGATGAAGAAGGTGGTGATGCACAAGTTAGTGATAAAACAGAGGAGGTTGGATTAAAGTTCATCAATAGAGCAATGAAGGGTTTAATGTTTTATAAGGATTCAGAATCTGATCCATATTTAGCCAATCAAGAAGAAGAGGATATTGAAGATATAGAGGACGTTATTATCAGACCAAGCGATTCAATTTTAGTATCAGCTATTGTAACTGGTGAGGATGATTATTCACATTTGGACATTATGGTCTACGAGGATTATTGTGACAATTTATACGTTCATCACGATATTATCCTCTCATCATATCCATTGGCATTAGCATGGATGGATCAAGACCCAATGAACGCCAAAGAGAAAGGTTCATTCATTGCCGTTGGTACTTTTGAGCCATCGATTGAAATTTGGGATTTAGATATTGTAGACAACTTAATTCCAACCGTTATATTGGGTGGTAAAGAAGAGGATACCGCATCTGCAATGAAGAAACCATCCGCAAAGAAACGTGGTGGTAAACAAAATAGATTCAAAGAGGGTAGTCATAGAGATGGTGTTATGTCATTATCATGGAATAGTCAACAACGTAATGTTTTAGCAAGTGGTAGTAGTGATAATACCGTAAAGGTTTGGGATATCACAACTCAACAATGTCTCAATACTTTCACTCATCATAAGGATAAAATATCATCTTTACAATGGAACTCTCAAGAAAAAACCGCTCTTTTAATTGGTTCACACGATAAACATGTTAGTATTCTCGATGTTCGTGCACCAGAGTCAGCCTATAAATGGTCAATCAAAGGTGAGGTCGAATCTTTATCTTGGAATCCTCATAATGCTAAAGAATTCATCGTTGGTACCGACGATGGTAGATTAATTTGTTACGATGCTACACTAGGTACCACAGCTGCTCCAGTTTGGTCCATTCAAGCTCATGAGGAAGGTAGTGTCTCTTGTTTCTCCTATTGTTCCCATCAAGTTGGTTTCTTTGCCACTGGTTCCTCTGATAATACAATTAAATTATGGCATTTACCAAACTCATCAAACCAACCAACTCTCATTGAATCTAAAAATCTCGGCCAAGAAGTTTTCACCCTTTCATTTTTCGAAGATTCACCATTCCTTTTGGCAATTGGCTCTGAAAGTCAAAGACCAAATATCATCGACACTAAAAAATTCACATCTGTACAAAATAGTTTTGGTATTGCTAAACCTGAAGGTTCAAAAGAACCAGTTTTGATTTCAAACAATAAAAATAAAAACAAAAACGTTGAAGTTGATGATGAAGAAACTGATAGTGATCATGATGATGATATTATTGAAGAAAATGATGATGATGATGATGATGAAGAAGAAGAAGAAGAAGAAGAAATTACCCCTCAACCAAAACCAACTAAAAAAACTAATATTAAAAATAATAAAAAGGATACTAAAAATAGAAGAAAAGTTGGTGATTCAGACGAAGAATAAACTATTATGAATAAAAAAAAAAAAAGTCCAAAAAAAATAAATAAATAAATTAAAAAAAATTTTAAAAAAAAAAACTTAAAATTAAATCAGACATACTATTTCTCACTACCAAGATTTTTTTAGGATTGGATATGTTGTAAAATTTAGTGTGTAATATTTTGATTTTTTTTTTTAGTTGAAAAATTTCACCACACACAGGATAAAAATATAAAGAGAATGAAAACTTTTTTTTTCTCATTTTTGACTTTGACATATATTTGACATAAATCATTCCAAAATTTGTATTTATTATTGGATAATAAATAATTATTTTTTTATTTTTTTTTTTAAATTTTTTTTTTTTTTTTTTAAAAAAAAAAAGTTGATTTTTTTTTTTTTCATTTTTTTTTTTTTTTTTTTTTTTTTTTTTTTTTTTTTTTTTTTTTTTTTTTTTGATTGTTCGAACCAGCCTCCAGTTGTTTGTTTGAAACTCAAATCGATTTCCTTTTAAAGAGAAATTTTTTTTTAAAAAAAAAAATGGCACCAACAAAAGAATTAACAAATAAAGAGATTACAGCAATCAAAAATATTTCAGTATGATTTTTTTTTTTTTTTTTCCTTTTCTTTTTATAACGATCTTCATTTCTAATTTTTTTTTTTAATTTTTATACCCATAAAGAAATTATTTGATGATAAGAAATATAGTAAAGGTTTAAAAGAGTGTAATACAATTTTAAAGAATCATCCAGATAATCCAGATGCATCATGTTTTAAGAGTTTAATTTTATACAACTTAGAACAACAATATGATGCACGTGAAAATGCCCTCAAAACCACTAAAACATTACCAACTAATTCAATGGCATGGCACACATTAGGTTACATTTATAAATTAGATAAAAACTATATTGATGCAGCAACTGCCTTTAAAAATGCATCAAAATTCAATAAAGAAAGTTCACAAATCTTAAAAGAATTAGCACCACTTCAATTATATTCAAGAGATTTGGAGGGTTTAAAGGTACGTAAATTTTATACATATATATATTATCATTCAAAAAAAAAAAAAATTATTAATATTAAAATTATTGTTTTTTAATAACGATGATGATTATGATATTGACGATTAATATAATATTATTATTACGATGTTGATGTTGATGTTGATGTTGATGAATATGATAAATAACGATAATGAAAATAAAATTATTAGGAAACTTATGCAACATTATTAAAATTACAACCATCTTACAAACCACATTGGACAGGATTAGTAACTACCTATCATTTAATGGGACAAACCAAACCAGCATTATCAGTCTTTGAAAGATATTTGGATACACTTGAAGACAAGGATTTATCTGGTGTTAAACAAACCGAATCAATCCTTTACAGATGTATGCTTCATTATGAATTAGAAGAATACGATCAAGCTCTTGAGCTTTTAGTTAATAATGAAAAAAAAATTATAGATAAACTTTGGGCAATCTCAAAACATGGTGATATTCTCTTAAAAAAGGGTGATCTCGCTGCAGCAGAATCTAAATTTAGAGATTTAATTAAATTAAATCAAGATGATTTATCTATTCACAAAAAACTTTGGGAATCTAAAAATATTAAATCTTTAGGTAATTATTATATTATATCCTTATCTAAATTAATTGTTGTAGAAAAAGTAATAGTAGGACTAACAAACATATACACATTTATAATTTAATTATCGAAATATATTTTAGATAATTTAAGTGATGAAGAAATTTCAACATTAGTTTCATTATATAAAGAATTAGGTTCATTATATCCAAAGAGTTTATTAATTCAAAAGATACCATTATTATTTTTAAAGGATAAACAACAATTTAGAGAACATGCAGTATTTTACACCAAGAATTTCCTTAGTAAAGGTATTCCATCATTATTCAACAATCTCAAATGCTTGTACAATAATAAAGAAAAGGTTGAAATCTTCTCTCAATTATTTTTAGATCAATTGCAATCACTCAAAGAGAAACAACAATTATTAGGCTCTGATGAAAAAGAATCACCATCAACTATCTTATGGTGTCTTTATTATTTAGCTCAACATTATGATAGAACTAAAGATTTTTCAACCTCTTTATCTTTTATTAATCAAGCAATTGATCATACTCCAACTTGTTTAGATTTATATGTTGTTAAAGCTAAATTATATAAAGTATGTATTTTTATTATTATTACCATTAATATTAGCAGCAGCAGCAACAGTAGTGGATGGTAATAATAATAATAAAAAATAATAATAAAAAATATACTAAAATGTTTTTATTTATTTATTTTATTTAGCATCAAGGTGATTTACAAAAAGCTTACGAAGAATACGATAGAGCTCGTAATTTAGATTTAGCAGATAGATATTTAAATACTAAATGTGCATTATATGCCCTTAGAAATAATGATCCAGATACAGCTGAGGCAATCTTTTCATTAATTAAGGATGAAACTCAAACACTTTTATTCAATATTCAAGAATTCCAATGTATTTGGTATGAAAGAGAATTGGGTAAAGCCTATTTAAGAGCTGGTGATAATGCCAGAGCAATTAAATTATTCAATTTAGTTGATAAAGTATGTGTTTATCAATTGATTTTATTTTTTTATTCCCATACTAATTCCTTTTATATTATTATAGAATCATCTTGAATATCTTGAAGATCAAATGGATTTCCATAATCATATTAATAAGAAATTAACAATGAGATCATATATTGAATTTTTAAGATGGGAAGATCAAGTTTATCAAAATAAACCATACATTGCCACTGGAAAAGCACACGTTAAAGCATATCTTAATCATCAAAATAAACCAGAGGTCATGGCACCATTGAAAAAAGTACCAGCAATTAAGAAGCCAGCAACAAAACCAGCTCAACTAGAACCAAAGAAAGATCCAAACACTGGTCTCACCATTCCAGAGGATGATGATTTAAACGGTAAAAAATTCTTGGTAAAACAAGTAAATCTCATGGATTCTGCTCAACTCATTTTAGATAATCTCTTAAAAAATACAAATGATATTGAAATTTATTCATTGGCTTGCCAAGTAAATACATATCAAAGTAAGTAGTCATTTAAATATTAAATAAAAAAAATACACACAGACAAATACACATAAACTAATCATTTACAAAAATATTTTTTATTAAATTATAATTTAAAATAAAATAGAGAAATATTTATTAGTATTAAAATCATTGGCTAAAATTAAATCAATCGATGAAAATAGCCCATGTTATTATGACAATTTAGTTAATTTAGTGATTAAGGTATCAGAGGATAAAGAGGTATCAGCAATTGTTAAAGCAGCAGTTGAAAAGCAAGCAACCTTTTCATCAGATGTTGATTCAATCTTAGTATACAATCAAACTTATCTCGAAAAACTCGGTGACAATGTTACCGCTCAACATCGTTTCGTAGTTGGTAAAATCATTGCTAAACTTTCACCATCATCACTTGATAAAGCATTGGAATTAATTTTGAATGTTCAAGGTGAAACTGATTGGAAACAATGTGCTGACAATCTTCAATCTCTTTCTCTA
Source organism: Dictyostelium firmibasis (assembly GCA_036169595.1). Classification (NCBI taxonomy): domain Eukaryota; phylum Evosea; class Eumycetozoa; order Dictyosteliales; family Dictyosteliaceae; genus Dictyostelium; species Dictyostelium firmibasis. The sequence goes on from CM069768.1 coordinate 1,206,940, forward strand.
GTCTCTTCTGAGCTCTCTTCAAAATACAGAGAAAAATTACACCAACAATTCCCAATCGCCAACTATTTCCAACCAAAAGTTGAAAATTAGTTCACAAAAAAAATAAATAATGATAATAATAAATAATAATAATAATAATAATAATAAAATAAATAATAATAATATTAATTCATATAAAATATTCGAATAAATAAATAAAAAAAAAAAAAAAAAAAAAAGAAAAGATAAATTTGATTTATTTATATTATTTAATTTTATTTTATTTCTTTCTTAATTTTATTTTAAAATTTAGTTATTGGTAATTTATTTTTGTAATCAATAATTTGAGGAAAAGAATCAAAGTGAGATTTAAGTTCTTCTAATTTGGGATATTTTGATCTTTCGATTTCAACACCTAAAAATTCTATATAGTCATACGCAGTGAATAATAAAAGATCAGCATATGTTGTTTCTTCTCCAGACACGAATTTATTTTTAGTTAGTTTCGATTCAAATGCATTTAAAAACTTTGGTAATGTAATTGAATTTAATTTTAACCTTGCTTCTTCATCTTTTGTGTGCACGACCATTACAATTAAATCCCAAATTCCATTTATAACTTCGTCTGATAACGCTTTTGATTCATCAGTTTTACCTGCAAAATCGTACTTTTCGGCTATATATCTACAAATACTATTACATTGTGCCAATAGAAAAGGTTGATCATCATTAATGGTTGCTTCAAATATGGGTAATTGTCCATATGGTAGTGTTGCTCGTAGTGAATCTGATATTTGTTCAACAATGATATCTTGAAATTCTACTTCTAAATATCTTAACAATATCCTTATCATTTGTCCTTTACCTCTTCCATTTAAATATGTTACTTTAATATTTGATATATTTGGTTTAGAACTTGATGTCATTCTTTTCTTTTTTAAAAATAGTTTTTCTAAAAAAAAAATATGATTAATTTTTTTTTTTTTTTACTTTCTCCCTTTTTTTTAATTAATTTTTAATTATTTTCAATATTATTTTTTTAATTTTTTTTTCATTCCAGAAACAATTTTTTTTTACACATTAAACATTATGTCACCATATGTTGGGTGGATGACTCACCCACTTTCCCACAAAAAAAAAAAAAAAAAAAGATAAAAAAAAAAATTAGTTAAAATAATAAAAAGATTAAGATAAAAATTAACAGTTATTTTCAAGAGGATAGAAATATTTTTTATTTAATTTATTATTTTTTAATTTTTAAAAGATGGAATAAACATATCTGTATTAAGTGTAGTTGGGGTTACAACAGTATTAACCGATGGTTGTTTAGGAGTTGGTTGTTTTGTGGAATTAGAAGAAGTAGTGGTGGTTGTTTTTGTTGTAGTAGTTGGAGTAGTTGATTTTGAACTAATTCTTTGAATGATACTATTAATACTACTTGATGATAATTGTAAATGAGTGAATAAATTCTTTGTAAATTCTTTATCGATCCAGTTCTTAAGTTGCACAGTCAATAATGAATCAATACCATAATCTTTTAATCTTGTGTCTAAATTTAATTTTGAAGGATGAATTGATAACAATTCAGAGATAGTATTGATGACTTTTCCTTGGACAGAACCTGATTCGGCTAAAGAACCATCTGAATTTCCTTTGGAAGTTTGATAGTTTGTTAAGTGATGATCCATCTTTCTTTTCATTTGAGGCACTGATGCCAAGAGATTGTCAGTGTTGAAACTAGATAACATAAAGTTTGATAGTTGAGAGTTTGAAGATTGGAAAACTGAATCGAGACAACCTAAAATCTTTGCCAATGAAACTAAAAGAATACCTTGACCCTCTAAGAAACTTGCTACAGATTTATCGGTAGCAGCCACACCACCAGCATCTAAACCACCCCAATTGATGGATGTTGCAGCAAGACCAATACTCTTTCTGTAGGTTGCCAATGAATCCAATACTAAATTAGCACTACTATAGGCAGATTGTTTTGAACCACCAATAATAGCACCAATTGATGAGAAGAGAATGAAATTCTCCAATTTCCAATCCTTTTCAATTGAAAGATTATGTAAATTTATTGCACCAACTGCTTTTGGATTATGAGTATTATCAATGACTGACTGGGTGATATCCTCTGGTAAAATGTATTCATAGACGGTAGCAAAATGTAAAATTGATTTAATTGGTGCAATATCTTCACATGTTTGGTAGATTTGATCGATTGCAGTACGAGTTGCATTAAAGTCGGCGACATTAACAGATTTATAATGGAATCTAAATCTATCACCATATTTATGTTTTGTTTGATTAATGAGATTTTCAAGCTCCCATTTCATTGATGATCTTGATAAAACAATGAAATCAGTGAGTGATTTATTGGTTGAATTTGTAGATGCTGCTGCTACTCCAGAAATAATCCATTTCATTATATGAATGGCAATACCGGTTTGACCAGTGATTAACATTGTATTGTTTAAAGTTTCACAAGTGTATTCTAATTTTCTAACTTTATTCAATTGAATTGGATTTTCTTTTTCTTGTAAAGCTGGTTTAAGGATATCTTGTTCAAAATTTTGGAAATCAACAACTATTTTACCAATATGAACTCGTTCATTAATATATTCAATGGCAGTTTTAACTTGAGTTGCGGGGAAAACTTTAACTGGAATATTTTCAAGACTACCATCAGCAATTGCATCGAATACTTCTGTTAAAATGTCTCTGACAACCTTTGAATTATATTTGGATGCTCTTTCTAAATCAATGGTATTATAACCAACATGGTATTTAAAGTTTGAAAAATCTAATGAATCATTCTCGACCAATTGAGTTACTGATAAATCCATAATTCTACCTACTTGAGAGAGTGAACGGAAATTTGCAGATAAATAATCGCCAGAGAGTGTATTTAAAATTAAATCAACACCACCTTGTGTTGATTGTTGTTTAATTTCATCACAATATTCAGTATCTCTACTATTGTAAATTGTAGTGATTAAATCACCATATTTCTCTTGTAAATAATCAACTTTTTCTTTTGAACCAACAGTTGCATAAATGGAGGCCTCTTTACCAATTTCATCTTTACCCAACTGATTTCTCTTCCATTTCAAAAGGTTCAAAGTTGCTAAACCAACACCACCAGTTGCTGAATGAACTAAAATCGATTCTTTATCGGTCATAAAAGCACCAACATGGAAAACTGCATAATAACTTGTAGCATATACAACACAAACAGCGGCAGCTTCAGTGAATGAAACATTATCTGGTTTTATTACAATCTTATCTTGATGAGTTGTAACATGTGAACTTAGGGAATGACTTGCAAAACCTACAACTTGATCACCAACTTTGAAACGATTAACGCCTGGAGCTACACGAGTAATATAACCAGCACATTCTAAACCAAATGGTGGTGAATAGATGTCACCCTTTGTAAAGATTTCTTGTGGTAATAAACCTCTATAGAAAAGGTTATCCTTATAATTGATACCTGTTGACATTACTTTAATCTCAACGAAACCATTTGGTAATTGTTGTTCTTTACATTGGAATGCAAAATCTAAATTACTATTGGTATTCATATAAAGATTATTTGTATCCTTTTCATAGTTACTAGATGGTGATAACAATGATGGCTCTTTAAAGATCTTTTGAACTAATACTTTATTATCTCTAACGATGGTTTCTCTATCACCAATTGTGTTTGGATCGACTAAACGTAAGAACAATGTAAGATTTTCAATTGAACTTTCATCGACATCAATAGACAAGATATTTAAAGATGGAAATTCTAAAAAGTATCTATAGGTACCAACTAATGATGCACCCAAATAATTAGAACCACCATTTTGAGAATTACTTGTTAATAATACAAATCTAGTTGAAAGGTTGTTTCTTAAAAGAATTTGATTTACTAATGTGTATTGCATAGTAACTTGTTTATAATTTTCTATTGTTAATTTTTCAAGTGATACTAAAAAGAAGATAATATCATTTTTTCCCAATGATTCAATGGTGTTTGTAATTAATTCACTATCATCTGCTTGGACTATAGTTGTTGAATCAGAGAAAATTTCAGTGATATCCATATATTCTTGAATATATTTAGTTGGATTTTCTTTTTGTTCTTTTGAAACAATGAATACACAATTTCTATAGGAGGTATTTAAAGATTCAACATCAGAGGAGAATGTTAAAGACATTGATTCGATACCTCTTTTTTCAGCTTGAATTACCAACATTGATGATGATTTTTCTTCTTCATTTTGATTTGTTTCAATTCTAATGAATCCACAATATCTAATTAATGTTTCAATTTCTTCTTTACTTTTAATTGTCAAAGATTGTTGAGATTCATTGGCAAATAAAAGATTGAATGATAAAACATCTTTTGGTGGTTCAATTAAAATTAATTGACCTTTTGGTAATAATAATTTATAAAGTTTTGATAAAACTTCATTAGAATCAACATTTGTTGGAGAAGCCAATAATAAAGAAGTAATAACTAAATCATAGTTTGTCAATAAATATCCCTGACTTTCTAAATCATCTTGTAATTCTAAACCACGATATTTAATATTTAAAATCTTTGATTCATATGATTTAATTTCTTCTTTTAATGTTTCTATATTTTTACTATTTGGAATTGTATATTCAATTTCAATGTTATTTTCATTATGGTTGATAATCAATTGATTTAATTGTGATAAGATTAATTTTGAAAGAGTTGTAGAATTTTCAGAAATACTAGATAAATCTAAAATTTTAATTAATTTCTTTTCACCATTTTCAATTGATTTGATTAATTTATCGAATGAATTTACTATTGATTTTGAAGTTAATTGATTTTGATTTGAAATGAATTTAGAATTTGAAAAAGTAAATGGTTCATTATTAATTAATTTATCTATTGATGATTTTTGTTGATTTTCATCGGTTTCTTCATCATCGTCATCATCAACACCACCTGAACTACTCTTTTTATGAGTTTGACTTGAAGAGTTTGTACTTTTTCTTGGTGTATCATTTGGAGAGCTTGGATTACTTGGTGAAAAATGTTCACCTTCACCTCCTTTTAATATTGAGACAATACGTTTAATTGATTTCTCTACTAAATATAATTCTTTAGAAAACGATGATGATTTTTCAATAATTGTTTGTCTAATTAAAACTAAATCAATAGATTGATCTAATGATTCAATTGGTTTTAAAATTGATTGAATCTTTTCAAGTAATTGAGTATTCTTTTGATCAATCTCCAAGGTATCTACAGTTGAGGTTTTATAATTAAATTCCTTAAATTCATGTTTAATAGATTGATTTAATAATCTAATTAAATAATCATTAAATAATTTATCATTTAATAATTTTTCAAATTTACTAGAAGTAGTTGATGATTTCATCTCTTCTTGTGAAAGAATTGTGAATTGATTTTCAACTAAAGATAATGGTGAATCTTTTGTTTGCCAATGATGTGAATAAACATTTTGTGATGGGTATTTAATGGATTGTTTCTTTAAACGAATCAAAGAAGTACATTTAACATTTTTAATGGTAATTAATAATGTGCCATCCTCCAACATGATATCAACTGAACCATGAGTAGAATTACCAACAATCTTATCGAATTTAGCATAGGCATAGATGAATTCTGGTCTTGTTGAGGGTACATTTGACGAATAGAATTTCATATCTTGTAAACGATCGAAAACGATTTCTTGAGGACCTTCACTAAGAACCAATAAACCATGGAAAGCACAATCTAGAATTGAAGGATTTAAGAAATCTTTATCAAACTCTGAACATGGTGTCATTGAAAGTTTAAAGAATGAACAACCATCACCAATTTGGCATGATTCAACTCTTTGGAAAGTTGGACCATATGGTAAACTTAATAATAACAATTTATTATAGACTTCAGTCTTTGTAAGAGTGGCGAATGAACATTTTCTCTTTAATTGATCAATATCGAGTTTGTTATTCTTTGGGTTATGTTTAAATAAACCAATACGACCATTTGAAGTCTTTGTCCATTTTGTTGAGTTTCTATTATCTTTTATAAAGAATTCAACTTTATATTCACCTTTGGTTGTTGGGGTGATAGATGTTTGTAAATGATGTTGAACACCTTCTTTTAAGAAGAATGGATTCGAGAATTCTAAATTGAAAATTGTAATATCTTGACCATTGAATTGACGAAGAATATTATCAATATAGCCAGCACCTGGGAAAAGATATTTACCTTTGATTTTATGACCTTTAAGATATTGATGGGCAGATTTATTAACATCAATAAACAACTCCAACAAAGTATTGCCACCAAATTGATCATGGCCCAATAAATTATTGGATGGACCACGTTTTACCATTTTACTTGCATTTGGCTCATCCCAATACTCTTCGAAATCCCATTGATATCTTGGTAATTTATTTGTTGTTTCTTTAAATAATCTATCGCCACAAACTTGATCATTTGATAATAATTCTTGACCATTAGCAAAATCAATCTCAACACCATTACAATAGAGAGAAGAAATTGCCAGTTTAAATTGTGAAATTTCTTCCTTCTTTTTATGTAATGGAGATATGATAATTGGTTTAGATGTTATTGTTGAATTTGATGGTTTACATTTTGGAATGTAAAAACCCAATGTTGGATGAGGTCCAATCTCTAAGAAGATTGCATTCTTGTAGGATTCATTCTCTTCAATGAAATTGAAAATGTTTGAAATTGTTTTAGTAAAATCGACAGGCATACGTAAATTATCATAAATATATTGAGCATTATAAAATCCTTTATCGGTTAATTGAGTACCAATAACAGTTGAAAAGAATGGAACACTTGGTACTTTTGATTCTGGTAAATCGGATAGATCATTGAAAACCTTATCTTTGATCATTTCTTGTTTCGATGAATGGAATGAACATGGTGTACCAAGGAAAGCACAGAAAACACCGTCAGCTGTTAAAGTTTCTTTGGCACTTAAAAGTTCATCTTCTGAACCAGTGATAACTATTGAATTTGGATCATTGTAACATGCAATTTCAATTGTTGGATGGGTTTTAGAACATTTTTCAAGATATGCTTCAGCTCCAATACCAATTGATAATAATCTACCGGTGCCAATGGTTAAATTTTGAGCAGTACTTCTGTAGTAAACGATTTTAGCTGCAGTTTCTAAATCAATAACACCAGAGAATAGAGCGGATGGAACTTCACCAAAACTATGACCCACTACAATTGATGGTGAAATACCAAAAGATTTATAAAGTGCAACCAAACCAAATTGAATTAAAAAGATACTTGGTTGAGCTAAAATTGGATGATGAATTTCTGGTGAATCATCTTTTTCTAATGAACGTAGTTTTTTAAGTATTGAATATCCAAAGTAATTTTCAAGTAAGGAATCACAATGATCAACTGCATTTTTGAAAATTTGTTCGGTTTCGTAAAGAGCTTTACCCATATCTCTCCATTGTGGACCTTGACCAGTGAAAACAAAAATTACTGGTGTTGATGTAGTTGGTGCAGAAATGGTTGAAGTCAATGAAGAACTTGAGGTTGTTTCGTTTCTCTTCTTTAAAAAATCATCCCAGTTTGATGCAGTTATAACCTTTCTCTTTATTAAATTTGATTTTGAGATTGTTTGATGTTTAACAAAATCTTTAAACAATATTGTTTCTTTATAAATAGATTGATTGGAAATTAATTTTTCGATATATTTATCCAATGAAATGGTACAATTTGCTGAAAATGGTATTAAATATTCCTTTTTATCATTTGGTGAGGTGATTGTTGTGAGAGTTGATACTAATGACTCATGGTTAATTGGAGCTTCACTTAAAATCATATGACAATTTGAACCAGAGAGACCAAAACAATTAATACCCATTGTAATTAATTTATCAGTTGGGAATTTAATTTCATCGGTAACAACACGAATATTCCAATCATCAAATTTAATTAAAGGATTTGGTTTTTCGAAATGAATGTTTGGAACAAGAGAACGATTCTTTAAGGAGAGAGCAACCTTGATTAATGAGGCAATACCTGCTGCACTTTCAAGATGACCAATGTTACTTTTAACTGAACCAATATATAATGGAGCTTCTGGTGTATGATTATCTTTGAAAATCTTTGATATTGCTTCAATTTCAATTGGATCACCAACAGGAGTACCAGTACCATGGGCTTCTATATAGAAGATATCCGATGGTTTTACACCAGATTTCTTTAAGGCAATATCAATGTTTTCACCTTGTGCTTTCATTGATGGTTGTGTGATGTTAGTCTTTTGATTGTAACCATCAACATTTGAACTTCCACCTTTGATAACACAATAAATACGATCGCCATCTTTAATTGCATCAGAGTATTTCTTAAGAATACAAACACCACCACCTTCACTACGAATGTAACCATCGGCACCTGCATCAAATGATCTACATTGACCTTTGTGACCTAACATATTCAAACCTGAAAATGTCATAGAGATACTTGGGTCAAAAATACCATTGACACCACCAACAATTGCCATTTTACTATCACCAGTTGCAATTGCTTGACAGCCAAGATAAACGGCATTCAATGATGATGAACATGCTGTATCAAGAGTCATAGATGGACCACGTAAATCAAAACTAAAACTAAGACGATTTGAAACGAATGACCCGGCACTACCAGTAACTGTATAAGGGTTGATATATGAAATATCTCTGAATTGACATCTTTGATAATCAAGATTCATCATACCTATAAATACTGCTGTATCTGATCCACGCAATGCTGATGGTTTAATATTTGCATCTTCAAATGCTTTTTTTAAAATAAATAATTAAATAAAATAAAATTATATTAATAAATAAATAAATAATAAATTTTTTTTTTTTTTTTTTTTTTTTTTTTTTTTACCTTCCCAAAGTGTTGTCATTAAAAGACGTTGTTGTGGGTCAATTGTTGGAGCTTCTTTTGGTGAAATACCAAAAAATAATGGATCAAAGTTTTTCCATTCTTCTTCTTTCAAAACACCACCAAACTCGTTATTTATATATTTTTGTTCATAAAAAGATCTTGACCATTTCTCTTGAGAAATCTTTGAAATTCCATCCATTTTATTTGAAAGTTGATTCCAAAATTGATCTGGATTACTACCGCCACCAGGAAAACGGAAACCCATACCAATAATGGCAATATCATCATTATTTTCGTCTTTAATATTATTAAATGTCATTTTAAATAGTCTATTATAATTATTATTATTATTATTATTACTATTTTTTTTTTTTTTTTTTTTTTTTTTTAGAAAAATTTGGTCTAGTTTTTGGAAAAAAAAAATAGTATATTTAGTTAGATTTGAAAATTTAAAATGATTGAATTTTTTTAAAATATTTAACAAACTAAAAAAAAATACTATTCTAAATAATTTTTAAATTAATTGAATCCTTTTTATATTATTATTATTATTATTTTTTTTTTTTTTTTTTTTTTTTTTTTAATTTTAGTGGGCTGGAAAAAAATTGATGGAGATATCAAAATATGGAAATTTTTTTTTTAGGAGATTTTTTTTTTTTTTCTTCCATACAAAAAATTAAAAATGTGACATGGTAAAATCCTACCTGATAATAAAAACTTTGATTTGTATTATTTACAATGAAAAATGTAAAATAAATAAAGAAAAGAATAAATATATATTATTTATGTAAAAGAAAATAAAAAAATAAACAAATAATTCAAAAATTACAACAATTGAGGCATATGTTGTTATATAATTTATAAATAAATAAAAATTAAAAAAAATAAAAAATAAAAAATGTATTTTATTTTTTTTTTTTTTTACTATACATTTTTTTTTTTTTTTTTTTTTTTTTAATTTCCCACCACATACATACAATCTATTTTATTTTAACAAATAGATTTCCCTTACACTTTTTTTTTTTTTTTTTAATTTAATTTATTTTTATTTTATTTTTATTTTTTTGTTTGGGGAATCAATTTTTTACCATTAATTTAATTAATAATATTTTTTTTTTTTTTTATTTTTTTAATTTTTAAAAAAAAAAAAAAAAAAAAAAAAAAAAAAACTCCAATGAAGAGAAAACTTTTAAACCAATAGCAATTATTTTTTTTTGGAAACTACCGAATTCCTTTCAAAACGACCCTTCACCAAATTATTTTTATTATTATTATTATTATTTTTTTTTTTTTTTTTTATCGTATTAAGGATAAATATTTAATCACAAAAAAAAAAAAAAAAAAAAAACTACATAAAATGCAGGGGTTATGACTGGTTTTTTTTTGTTTATGAATAAAAATTCCATTGGGAAAAGGTGTGGTGTCTATAAATTTTTTAAAAAAACTATTGGGAAACATAAAAAAAAATCCCAATTTTTAATTTTTTTTTATTATTATTTTTTTTTTTTTTTTATAAAAACTAAATAATCATGCGAATCTGAAAATATCTTTTTTTTGACGTCAATAATATCATACTAATGTATTGGCGAGTCATATGATATTATGAAACGAACAGCATGGAAAAATTTAAAAAATTATAATTTTTAATATTAAATTTTATAAAAATATAAAAAAAATAAAATATACCAGGCAAAGGGGTTTTATAACCATTACAAAAATATTAAAATTAAATAAAAACAAAATAAAATTAAAAATTAATCTACTTTGTTAAAATCTTACTTTTACTTTTACTTTTTCTTTTTTTTTCTCTTTCTTTTGTGTGGGATTTTTTTTTTTTTTTTTTTTTTTTTTTATTCTTTTTCGTTAGAAAAACTCTCATCTTTGCTGTGATCACTGTCACTATCACTATCACTATTACTACTATCACTAAAACTTTCACTGTCGCTACTGTGACGAGATTTTTTTTTACTATCTTTGATTTTTTTCCTTTCTTTTCTTTTTCTTTTTTTCTCTTTTCTTTTTCTTTCATTTTCTTCTGCCCTTGCTAATAAATCTTGAAGTTGTTTTAATTTTTTTTGTCTTTTATTCATTTTATTCATAATTTCTTTTGAATCATCATTATTAATTTTATCGATTCTGTCTTTATGTATAAAATTATCATTGGCTTTTCTGCTACTGCCGCTATTATTATCATTATTATTATTATTATTATTATTATTATTATTATTAAAACCGAAATCATCATGATCATTATATTGAATCATTGGATCTTCTCTTTTTAATTTTTCATATTCTGCAATTGGATTTGATTGAGTACATTCAATTGCTCTATGGCCGTAGAATTTACATTTCCAACACTGCATAACTTTAACTTCTTTCCCTAAGGGTTGATGTAAACCTTTTGTTGGAGCAGTTCTTAAAAACTCTCTTGCCTCTTTATTCTCTGGTAAATCGGGTATACTATCCTCTAATCTCTGTCTTTTTTGATTATCACCACCTCCATTTATTATCATCTCTTTTAAATATTGTTGTTCAGTTTTATTCCTCTTTCTACCATTATCATCATCATCATATCCATCATAAGAGAGTGGTCTAATAGGTCTATGACGATCTTCATTATCAAATCTTCTATTATCTCTATATTTATCTCTTTCTCTATCCATATCTCTATATTTGTATCCATCTTCAAAGTTATTGTTATTATTGTTATTATAATTATTTCTATGATAATTCCTATTTGGTGATCTTTCCCTATCTCTAGGGTCATTGGGATACCTCCTAAAATCGTAAGAGTTGTTATTATTGTTTCTTTTCCTATCTGAAAAGTTTCTTTCTCTATCATTATCTCCATACCGATACCTATCCGTATCTCTTTTTTCTCTACTATCGTCATCCCATCTATCCATATGGATTATCTCTATTATAAAATTGTGGAAATTAAATTTTCACAATCGGATGAAAAATAATAAATGGTAATAGATAATGGGTTCAGTGAAAAATTAAAAAAATAAAAATAAAAAAAAAAAAAATATAAAAAAAAAAAAAAAAATGAAAAATATTTTTTTTTTTTTAATTATTTGTTATTTTGTATCAAGGGGTGTGGGAAAAATATTAATATTAACAAATAAAAAAATAAAATAAAATTTAAATTTTCAAATAGGTAATTTATTTATGATTTCATTCACCAAGAATAATATTTTTAATATTTTCAATGAATTTTAAAATAAAAAATAAATTTGAATTAATAATTTCTCTATCACCATTATTATTATTAATAATTGTTGGATCAATTGGTTTAAACAATATTGATCGATTGGGTAAATCTATAAAAATTGTAAATAAAAATTCAATATCTCTATCCAATCTAAAGGATCCTTCTAAAACATTATTTAATAAATATTTACATTCATATTGTAAATTATTATTATCAACTTTATATATAATACAATTATCTTTTAATATCAATTTAATAATATTTATAATATTATTATCATCGATGTTACTATTAAAATTCAAAGCTATTCCCTCTCTATATAATTTTCTTCTTTCTATTCTTGTTAAAAATTGACTATTATTATTATTATTATTATTATTATTATTATTATTATTATTATTATTATTATTATTATTATTATTATTATTATTATTATTATTATTATTATTATTATTATTATTATTATTATTATTGTTATTATTATTATTATTATTATTATTATTATTATTATTATTATTATTATTATTATTATTATTATTTTCTATTGGTAATAAAGTTGAAAGATTGCTTGAGAAATACCAAGATAATACCCATCTTGAAGTATTACCTTGAACCAATTCTGTTGTTTGTATTTGATTCTTTGGCAAAGAATATTGTTTAATCAAAATATTGATTAATGGATTTAGGTTAACTTTTCTACCAATCATTGTTGTATAAATTTTGATTTTACACTTTAATTGAAATGATTCTTTGATTATTCTCTTTACAAACTCAAATTCACCACCATCTGTAACCAATTCATTGTTTGATCCTGTACAATTTGATTTTGGATTATTATTGTTATGTTCATTTAAATCCTTAAAAAATGGTGGATTACATAAACAAAAATCTGCAAGATATTCACCACCTTCATCTTCTTCATATCCATTATCTTTACTATTCTCATTATTATTATTATTATTATTATTATTATTATTATTATTATTATTATTATTATTATTATTATTATTATTATTATTATTATTATTATTATTATTATTATTATTATTATTATTATTATTATTATTATTATTATTATTATTATTATTATTATTATTATTATTATTGGTACCACTTTCATTACAGTTTAACAATTTTAATAATATTTCACCATTCTTTTCATTTTTAAACAATGTTATTTTAGATGCTAGAGAATTTATATCAATATTATTTTGAGCATATTCTAACACTTTATCATCTATATCAATACCAATGAATGACCAATTATCAAATAGCTTTACACCTAATAATGGAAATATACATGATGTACCAGTACCACTAGTGTTATAAAAAGTTAGTAAAAAGAAGAAGAATAGATACCTATATAAATGAAAAAAACACCTTACATATCAATTCCCTTTATTGTTTTTTTATGACTATCATTTGTTATTATTTTTAATTTTTTCAATTGATCAGATATCCAATATAAATAATTGATTCTTAAAGTTAATGTTGGACAAAGATAATTATCAGGTAATTCGATTTTTAAACCAAAATCATGATCAAGTAATACCTTTGTTAATTCTTTGGTAGCATTAGAATCCTTCCAATCGATATTATAAATCCTTTCTGTTTTATTTATTATACTTTTTTACATATTAATACTAACAAATAAAAAAAATGAATGGTTTTAATAATTATCTTTACAATTTATCAAATGAAGGGTATTTACTAGCTAATAGTTTAAAATTTGGTGGATTATATCTATAAAAATTATCAAAATGCATTGAATCATTTGATCTTTTTCTTTTTTTTTTAGTCCATTTAATTAAATATTTATTATCTGTATCTTTATTATCTATTTCTTTTTTATTTGTATCTATCCCTGACATTTCAAACTATTGAAAAATAAAAAAAGTAAAAATTTTTTTTAAAACTGTTTTTTTTTTTTTTTTTTTTTTTTTTTTTTTTTTTTTTAATTAAAAAATATAAATTATATGGGATTTGTTTCTGAACTCGATCTTTACCCCATGGTAATACAGAGATCAGTTTGTTGCTGAAGAAACAGGAATCCAAGAGGTCACGGACAAGATAAAGATCTGATCTTGATCTCGCAACTGATTCAACCGGTTGTTTTATGGCAAAGATGGACCTACTTCGTAGAGAACTCTTTCCTTGGATTTCCTCTCTTGTTGGTTGTTAAGGGCTGCGTTGACTTCGATGCTCTCGCGGTTTTATTAGTATGACTATGGGATCTCATACTTCTTTATGATGTCAGAAAGTGTATTTCCCAATAACCTGTGGTCCATACCTTTAATCTCTGCCGCCAGGTTTTTAATTTCACAGAAATAATTTATTTTTATTTTTTAAAATTTTATTTATCGTAATATAATTTAGTTGTATTATTTTAAAAACTTTTATTTTTATTTTTTTTATTGTTTTTTTTTCTTTATAAAGAAACATAACCAGGATTAGTTTGTTGTTGTTTAAGTCTTTTAGAATAATAAGGTTCTAACTCTACATCTTTTGATTTTGGATGCAAAGATCTCTTTGAAGGATCAACTTGGTAGAGTGTTTTAAATTGATGACGTTCACGAAGGAAATCTGGTAAAGTTTTGTTGGCACCAATATCATCGGGCTTAACGAGATAATGTTTAACACGATCACTTTCATCGTTTGTTACGTAGGCAACAGCAAATGCACCGGGTACACTATCACTGAAACGAATGAGGAAGGAACCCTCAGGGAGTGTTGTAAGGTAACTGTTACACTCACTCTTTGTAATTAGACCATAGATTAAACCATTATACCACAATGGTTCAATATGTCTTTTGAAATGAATGGTTTGAAGGATTGGACCAAAACGATCCCAAAATGTTTTACACTCTGATTTGCTCACTGTAACTTTACCATCAAAATAATTCTTTTGAATGTATTCAAACTCCCAAGAATGAAGTTTTCTCTTGATATCAGTAGTTTGATGAGTTGCCGTTAAAATGTGGCTATGAAGTACATTGGCAAACATCTCCCAGGTGATTTCATCACGATGTGCAAATGCGTCCGCTATCAAAAGTTTACCTGCTGCCTCAGCCCATTGTGACTCATTGGTAATGACAATGATTGGACTACCTGGTACACTCTCAACATCTTTTTCAACGGTTTTACCCGAGGTTTTCTCTTTGTAGGTTGCCACAAATTTCAAACTCGATGGAGTCATACGAGTTGAAACGTTAACTTTGATATTCTTAAATTCGGCCTCCCAAGTTTGAGTATTTAAACTTGCCTCTGCATTCTCCAAAGTTGGTGTGGTAGTTGGTTTCTCCTTTTTGGCCGATGAGTTTGGATTACTCTCGCTTTTGTTGATGGTGGCATACACTGGTGAGATGTTGTCAGGTTGAAGTACACCAAATATCATCTGCACTTTAAAAACCTCTCCCATACCTTTACCACCTCTAAAAATAACTTGAGAATATGGTTGTTGTGTTATAATCAATGCTGCACAACATTCTGGTTTCTTTCTATTCAATACATATTTTAATTCATTATATAATACATCAACAATTCTAAGATGTGATTTTAATCCTTCTAAACATTCTCTAATCTTTCTTAAATCATATGGTTCTAAAATTCTTATTCTAAAAAAAAAAAAATTAATAAAATAAAATAAATTTGAATTGTTTTTTTTCTTTCTTTTTTTTTTTTTAATTACATACGTCAATAAATTCTTTAATTCATTATTTTCTTCATCAATATCTTTTTTCATTGAAGTATAAATATTTTGAAGATCAACAGCTAATTGGACATTATTATTATTAATAACTTGAATTTGATTTTCTTTTGCACGTTCAAAGAATTCTGGTCTATTGTTGTAACGAGTTAAGAGACTATTGTAATAATCTGTACTGATTGGAACACAACCAGTATCATAATGGGTCATTTGGAATGATCTGTTTCTTTCGAGATCATCTTGTGAGGATTGGCGTGATCTGAGTTTAGTGGTTTCAGCTTGTAAGAAATTAATGCTACCTGTGTTATCACCCCTGAGTCTATCGTTTAATGACTCTTCATTGTAGGTTGAAATTCTTTGAAATTTAGTTGGTTGTTCGTATTCATTCGATACTTGACCGCTATATGTTGGTATTTCGTTCTTCATCATTGATGATAATGTGGTTGGGTGTGAGTGTGTATTCATTGTATTAATATTGATATCTGCATGAAATGATGCTGTATTTTGTCTGTAGTTTGGTAAATCCCAACTAATTGGTTCGTTTGATGGTGTTGGTGGTGTTTTTGGTTCATCTTCACCATCTTCGTATGTATTTGCATTGATGTTGATGCTATTAGATGTAGTGGTGGTGCTGGTGGTTGTATTTATGTTACTACTATTAGTTACAATCATTGGTTGTGATAAACCGACATATGGGTTGAATGGTTTTGGTGATGTTGTATTTCCCATCATTTGTTGTTGTTCTTGTTGTTCTTGTTGATGTTGTTGATATGTTGGATCACTTGCAAATAATTGTTGTATGGTATGTTGAGATTGTAATTGTGGTGGTTGTTGTTGTTGTTGTTGATCAACACTTAATATTGTTGGTGATTTTAATAAACTTGAAAAACTCGTACCTCTATTTAATGGATCTAATAAACTTGATGTATTCTGTTTAGTCCATTCATCACCAAAAAAGATATTTGTACTTGCATTTCTTAACAATGGTTGTTGTCCGACATTATTATTATTATTATTATTACTATTATTACTATCATTATTATTACCATTGTTATTATTATTATTATTATTATTTGAGTTACTATGATTCGTTAAAAGATTTGACATCAAATCGCTAGTAGATGCTGTTGTCCATTCTCTTTGTGACATTTTATATATTGATATTACTACTTTTAATATAAAAGGAAAAAAAAAAAAAAATTTATATTACAAATAAAATATACAAATAAAATTATTTGTTTGACGGGGGTGGAAAAAAAAATATATAAATAAGAAATAAATAATTATGATAATTATCAAGAGAGTTGTTATTTTTGAAAATGAAATATTTTCAAAAAAAATAAAAAAAAATAAAAAAAATAAAAAAAAAAAATAAAATTAATAAAAAAAAATTTTAAAAAAAAAAATATTGAATTTTCTTAGTATTGGAAAAAAAAAAAAGTCATATTATGAAAACCGATCACACGATTGTCAACTTTTTATTTTTATATTTATAATTAACAAAAATTAATTTAATTTTTTTTATTTTTTTTTTTTTATTTTTTATTTTATTTTTTTGATAAATTAATTTGTTTTTTTTTTTTTTTTTGTTGATATAATTTATTATTATCAAAAAAGATAAAATAATATCAATAATAAAAAATTTGTGTTGGGAGGGGAGGACTGAAAATTTTTAAATTTTTAAAAAGATGAATTCATGAGTGTTAAAGTTACTAAAATTTGAGAAGATGAGTTAGGAACAAACTATTCCCTTATGGGTTATTTGGTATTAATATTAATAAATCAAGTTCAAATAATAAGATTTTATGGTAATCTTTGTTCTAATATAAAAATCAATGATTTCAACAACAGATATTAAAATAAAAAAAATAAAAAAAAGAAATTTTATTGTTTTTAATACTAATATAAGCTTGGCACACTTTTTAAAAATTGCTTGGTTTGTGTTGAAAATGTTTTATGAATTTTACAAAAAAAATTTTTTTTAAAAAGCTTGAAGACCAAATGAAAATAACAATAATTACTCGAAAAAATAAACTTATTAATTTTTTTTTTTTTTTTTTTTTAATTTTGTTTTTTTGATTATTGAGTGCAAAAAAATCAACCGAAATTTTTTTTTTTATTTTTTTTATAAAAATTTACTCTCTTCCTTCGAAACATCTCTATTTTAAAAACAATAGGTTGAATCAAAAAAACTCTTATAAAGTAGTTTTTAAACTACACTAATCTAAAAAAATATTTATTTTATTTTTTTTTATTTTTTAATTTGGAATAAAAATTATATAAAAAAAAAAAAAAAAAAAAAAAAATGATATTAAAAAGTTTAAATACAAAATTTTTAACAACATTGTTATTGATATTAACAATTGTATTATTACCAAATGAAAATTTTGCTTTTTCACAATATACTTGCTCAGGTAAATTATTTTTAATATATTAAATATTTATTTAATACCCTATGATTAATAATAAATTAATTGGAAAAAAAAAAAAAAAAAAAAAAATTAAAATAAAATTAAACAAAAATAATTTAAATAAATAATAAAAAGTTATGGAAGAACCAATTGTTGGAGATTGGGGTTTTTCAATTATTGCAAATTCTAATAAAACCATTAGTGCAACATCTCCATGGCAAGCAAGTAGTTCAATTAGTTTTTGTACAGATGATACATGTGGATCATCAGCATATTCATTAGCAGGTTATTATTATGCACAGTTTTTATATGATGAAAATGATTCAAATGATCAAACAAGTACTTTATGGCAACAGGTTGATTTACCAACAATTCCAGATGATGAGGGATATTATTTAGAGTATTTCCTTAGCAGTCAATTTGAAACCAATATTAATCCAGTATTGGATGTTTTTGTAAATAGTAGACCCGTCGCATCATATAATGGAAATCTATTATTAGGTGATCTTGAACGTGTAGCTTTGGATTTGGATTTACCACCCACAGTAAATATATCATTCACAACTAAATATAACAGCAATGGTGGTGGAGGTGGTGGTGGTGGTGGTGGAGGAGGTTCATCAAGTGGTTTCAGAATTGGTTCTGTAATCATTAGAAAACCAACAGCCAAAATTCTTAAAGAGGTATATGTTGATGTTTCCAATGGTTCCGATAAATATGGTAATGGTACATCGACTTCACCATTTTCAACAATTCAACAAGCATTGAATTCAGCAGTTGATAGTGGTACCATTTATTTAGCAGATGGCACCTATTGTAATTTGGCCTCCTACTTGCCAATTCAACATTCAGTAAATATTATTTCACAAAGCGGAGATCCAACAAAATGTATTCTCTCAGGTGAATACCAATTAAATCTATTTAAAATCTCCTATTCAAATCAACCACAAGATTTTTTTTTAAAACCAAGAAGTAGATTTAGACAAATGGAATCATTTTTTGATATTTCTTCAAATTTAATAACTTCATCAACATCCTCTACTTCTTCTTCTTCATTTAGTGATAGTAGTAGTGGTGATGGTGGTGATAGTAGTAGTGATAGTTCATCATCATCATCATCAGATCTAAATGGTATTACAATCAATGTTGGGGGTATTACAATTGGATATGCATATTCATCTGATAATTCACCAGGTGGATCAGGATTATTTATTGAGGGAAATGTTTTTGCAAGTTTTTCAAATTGCATTTTCATTAGTAATTCAGACAGCCAAAATAGGGGTAGCATTTCAGCAAGAGGTAATGCAGTATTAAATTTAGAGAATACTTTAGTACAAAATTGTTCATCGTCTAAACAAAACAGTGGTTTTGGTCCAGCTATTTCAATGTTAGGTTTTGGTGGTTCACCAACAATTTCATTGGTAAATTGTACAATGTCTCAGAATGAATACAATATATTGGTGGATGAAACAAATAACTTTAAAATGGAGAATACCAATATAAATGGTGTTAGTACAAGTACTGGAAGTTTATGTTCTATTATGCTTTCTCGTACTCAACAATCAACCATCAACAATTGTAATATCAGTAATATCGCTATTGGTGCATTGTGTATCATTAGTAGTGTTTCAACCATTTCAAACACAAATTTCAGAGAAAATAATTTAGATGCTGGTCCAGGTGGCAATATTTATATCAGTCAAGGTTCAGGAGTTGTCATTGAAAATGTGGTCATTCAAGACTCAAGGGGTAATATTGGTGTTGCAGTATTTGCTATGGAGTTATCAAAGGTTTCCATAATCAATACCATCATTACCAACATTACAGGAAGTTCCTTAATTTCCTCATCAGATAGTAACTTAATATTCTCTAATTCGACAATTTATAGTTCAGTCAATGAATATACGATATATTTATTCTTTGGTAGTTTTGAATTACTCAATTCAGAGATTACAAATTCCAATGGTTCATTCTATGCAACTCAAACTCAAATTAACATAACCTCAACTCTATTCAATAATATCTCTACAGGAAGTCATGTATTCCAAGATTGTCAAGTGAGTATCAAAGATTCAACGTTTTTAAGACAAAATGGATTTTTCTATTCTTCTTTCTCAACCATCAATATATTTGGTTCAACAATTAAAAATTCAGCTACAACTTTCCTTATGATTAGTCCACTCTCCAATGTTTTGATTGAAAATAGTGTTTTCTCTTCAAATTTTGATTCCATTATTAATCTTCTCAGTCAATCGAACCTAACAGTTATAAATTCCCAATTTACAGATAACTTTGGAAATTTAACAAACTCTATCCTTATGCAATATGAAGGTAGCACATCAACTTTTAAAAATGTTCTCTTTAGAAATAACAGATCACCATCATCTTTGGGTGGTTGTATCTTTACCTATTCTTCAGTGGTTTTGGATAATTGTACAGCAATTGAAAACTTTGCAAAGCAAGGTGGTGTTATTTCAACAACTATCACTGGTAATTTAATCACTGTTATCAATGGTCTCTATGCTAATAATTCTGCAAGTGGTGGTGGTGGTGTAATTTTTTATAGCAGCACACCAGGACCAAACAAGACAAATGTCACCTTTTCTTCTAACTATGCTTCCTACGGAAATAATACAGCCACAGATGCAGCTCTTATCGATGTTGAAGATCCTTTCCCAGCAAATTTCAGTTCAGGTCAAGATACATACTCTGGTAGAATCTTCATTAAAGATGAGGAAGGTCAAATCGTCTCTGGTTTTGAAGTGAAAATTTTCCTTCAAATTTCAGGTAATACAATCGATTCCACCTCCACATTCAATGGTATAGCAATATTTTCCAATACCACACTCTATGGACCAATTAATACAACAGTTGACGTAGAATTCCTTAGTAATAACCCAAACTTACCAGTTAATCAAACGAGTAGTAGTGTATTAAAATGTAGTCCAGGTCAAATCCCTTCAACCACAAAGATAGAATGTACTGAATGTCGAACAGGTTCATATGGTTACAATGGTGAAACTTGTGTTCAATGCCCATCAATTCATGCCTATTGTCCAGGTGGTGCCAAAGTGAACCAATTTGAGGGTTGGTGGTATGATATCAATCAAACTGATAAACCATATGTTCTCTATGAATGTCCAAATGTAAATTGTATTGGAAGTAATACATCTGATATGTGTGGTCCTCATAGCTTTGGTCCACTATGTGCTCAATGTGATCCTGGTTATTATGATTGGGGTGAAGGTTGTAAAAGATGTGATAAAACATCACCAATTCTTTTCATAGCTATTGTTGTAGTATCTATTGGTATGATTGTATTGGTACAAAGTTCTGATTCAGAGTCAGGTCTTATGACTGTAATCATTTATTTTGCCCAAACACTTATGGTACTTTCAACGGGTGTTAAATTTAATTTCTTGGCATTATTAAATCTCGAATTCCAACCAGGTGGTTCATCTAGTATTTTTGGTATTTGTCCTGGTCCATTCGACTATTACCAACAACATTATTTCACCTTACTTTCAGCTCCATGGTTGATTGGTGTACTTCTTATCTCTACTGCAATTTTTTACATAGTATATAGATATAAATTAATTCAAAAACTAAAGAATAAGATTATTAAAGAACAGGAAGATATAGAAAAGAGTAAATCCATTTCAAATTATTCATCAATTATTATTACATCTGACCCTGGTATTATAAATAATTCATCATTACAAAAAAGTTTAGAAAGAAAAGCTTTATTAAGAAAACAACAACAACAACAACAATTATTAGAAAATGAAGATGATAGTTCTTTTGATACATCCACAACCGATGGTGATATATCACGTGATGGCTATTCAATTATTGCTGATGGAAAACATGCATTACTTGGTAAATCTATGGAAACATCAATATCCAATAGCTTAAGTTCACAAGTAACACTAATAGACAATGCAACAGCAATACCAAGTAATCAAACTTTCCTTAGTCAACAATTGGGTGCATTTATAAAGTTAATGCTCAATATCTATACTCCAATTGGTAAGGCAACCTTTGAATTATTCTTTTGTGAGAATGTTGGAGTATCAGCATACGTATTAATTGCCAACAATGGTGTTAGTTGTTATACTGAACAATATCATACAGCATTGATGGTTAGTTATTGTCTATTGACAGTTATTATAGGGTTCCCATTAATTCTTATGATTCTATTGTTTTTAAATCGTAAATCATTGGATGATCCACATACTCAGCGTACCTATGGTGTATTTATATTAAAGTATAAAAGTTCATTCTACTTTTGGGATGTAATTTTATTACTTCGTAGATTGTTGATCATTTTAATGTCAACTATGGATCCAACATCGGCTGCAAGATCCTTCCTATTGGTGGTAGTCAGTTTAGTCTCTGTACTACTTCAACTTAAATATCAACCATTTAAACGTATCTCTGATAATAGATTGGAACTCACATCGTTATCTCTTCTCTTTATTTGTTGTGTATATCTCGATAATACCGTTTATCAATCAATCGAACAATGGATTGTAATTTCAAGTTCAATTATCTTCTTTTTACATGCAGTATATATCCTCTATTCAAACTATCGTTATCAAATCGTCGATGCACTTCAACACTATCTATATATTATTTCAAGAGGTAAAAAAGGTAGAAAGAATTCAAATAATACTCTCTTTGGTTCAAATTCTTATTTCCTTTATAATCAAGATCATATTCACAATGATGATGATTTCTCTAGAGATGGTGGGATTTTCTCAAGAAAAGATAAAAAACAGTCAAAAGCTGATAAAAATGTAAAAATAACTAATAATAATAAAAATAATAATAATAATAATAATAATAATAATAATAATAATAATAATAATAATAATAATAATAATAATAATAATAATAATAATAATAATAATAATAATAATAATAATAATAATAATAATAATGATAATAATAATGAAAATAATAATAGTAATAATAATGAAAATAATGTTATTCAAGATATTTTAGATGAAGAATCTAAAACAAATATTGAAGAACTTAACAATAATTATTATGATGAAAGTGATGATTATGATGAAGAAGAAAGTAGTGATAGCGAAGAAGATGATGAAAATAATGAATCAACAAATTTATTAAAACCTTAAACGTTTAATAATAGTAGTAATAATAGTAGTAAATAAAATTCGAAATGTATAATTTAATTAAACTGTTAAATTAAAAACTTTAAAAAATAATTAATTTATCCAAAATTTTTGTTTTCAAAAAAAAAGAGTTTTGCTTAACAACAAATGTGGTTGGCTAATATATCCAAAAAAATATTTCCTTTTTATTAAATCTTAAATATTAATAAGATTTAACTGTCTTTTTTATTATCGATATTGTATAATTATTTTTTAAAAAAAAAAATAATCATTTAATAGCAGAATACAAATTAACACACTAACACTTTCTATTTTTATTATGTCTTTTCTTTTTTTTTTTTTTTTTTTCAATATTACAAAACAAGTTTAAATTTAACTTTCCATATAAAGTGTTAAATAATTGGTGTGAATTTGTGTTAGTATGTGGTATTGTGTTTTTCACACTAACACACACACACTAACAATATAGTTTTTTTTTTTTTTTTAAATTTTTTTTTATATCTTGGTTGAATATCCTAAGAGATAATGATCCATTAATCGATTGAAGTAAAATAATAACATTAATAATAATATTATCCTCTGAAATATTCTATTTTTAATCATTAATTATACCCCCAAAACAAAATTATTGCATTTTTTTTTTTTTTTTTTATATTTTGGTGGTTGTTCAAAAACAGATAAAAAAAAAACAAAAACAATTTTGATGGGATAAAAATATAGTTAATAATGTTGAAAATTAAAATATTTTGGTGTTTTTTATTGTTATTTTTACATGCATTTAAAGAAAATAATAATGTACAAACACATGCAAGAGGCACTATAGGTAATGCGTAAAAAATTCATTATTATAATTAACACAAAGAAAAAAAAAAAATATATATATATATATAATAAAAAAAAAAAAAAAAATTAAATTGTATGATAGTACAACACCACCTTAATTTTTATTTTTTTTTATTAATTAAATTTTTTTTTTTTAA
This sequence comes from Dictyostelium firmibasis, assembly GCA_036169595.1. Taxonomy (NCBI): domain Eukaryota; phylum Evosea; class Eumycetozoa; order Dictyosteliales; family Dictyosteliaceae; genus Dictyostelium; species Dictyostelium firmibasis. The sequence goes on from CM069768.1 coordinate 1,231,288, forward strand.
TTTTTTTTTTATTATTCACTTATTTTTTTTATTTATTTTTATTAAATAAATTTATTTGATAAATTATTTTCTCAAAATATTTTATACTAAACTAAAACCATATAGAAAATAAAAATATTATTAAAAATAATAATAAAAAAAAAAATAAAAAAAATAAAACCAATTCTTTAGATCACACATATTTTCCAAAAAAAAAGAAAAAAAAAAAAAAAAAAAAAAAAAAAGAAAAAAAAAATAAATAAATAAATAAATAATAATTATAAAAATGAAACTTTTAATTACATTAATTATATTAATTAATTTAATTATTGTAAAATCTAATTTGGTTATTAAAACCAATGTTTATAATTCTCCAGGATGTACTGGAGGTGTAAACAAAACTGTTCTTCATTCCAGTTGTAATATAGTTTTCAGACATGAGTTGGTTGGAATGAATATTTCTTATTATTATCCAAATGAAAAAATGACATCAACATGTTCTAATGCTCAAACCAAATATTTTGAAGAACAAATTAACGTCTGTGATGAAGATAACCAAATTAAAGTTGCCCATACCTATACAAAATACCAAGATGCCATTGATGATCTTCCAATGAATACATGTAATGAAGTAATTTTCAATGGTGGTTGTGAAGAAAACTATTTAATTACCTCAGTTCTCAAAGGAACTTGTAGTCCTATTAAAATAAATGATACCGATGCTTGGACTTATTCATCTTGTGATGAAAATACAATGCTCAGTTATGTTTGTAGTGAACCAAGTTGTTTCATTGGTAATTGTTATGCTTTACCAAATGTTTATAAAAATAGTACTCAATGTGTTCCAGGTCGTGATGTCGATGGAAATATTGTTGATGGTATCTATTATAAATTTGTTCCAAAATTAATTAAACCAACTCCATCTTCAGTTCCATCTATATCTCCAATTCCAAATCAAGATGAACAACCAAGTCACTCTTCAAAATTATTTGCATCATTTGCTTTAATTATTTTAGGTTTATTATCTTCACTCTAAGTTTCTTTTTTTAAAAAAAAAAAAAAAAAAAAAAAAAAAAAAAAAAATAAAAAAAAAAAAACCTCTTTTTATTTTTGTAATGTAATATGTTTTTATTTTTTTATATTTGTATAAATAAAATAAATAAATAAAAAAAAAAATTTTAATAAAAAAAAAAAAAAAAAACTTTTTAAATTTTAGTTTTTTTTTTTTTTTTTTTTCTTAATTTAATTTCTTTTCTTTTTCTTTTTCATTTTCTTCTTGTTTTTTTGGTGGTAAGGATTTTTCAATTACTTTACCACTTGTTGAATACATAAAAGTACCTAAAAATACCAAAATTGTACCAGTGAACAATAAAGATGTGAAACTATTATTGAAATAAACTACAGAGATGATAATACTTAAAAATTTTCTAATACTGATTACAAGCGTGCAAGTTAAAGTACTGGTTTTACCAGTTAAAATGAATACGCCTTGAATGCAAACATATTGTGTTAATACATTTAAAATTAAATAAACCCATAATGTTGGATAAGAGCCAACTCCAAATGGTAGTTCCATTAATGGAGATTGACTATTTAATTGAATATGATGTAAAATATCATCTTTAAAAATTAAAAAAAATGGTAATGAAAGTAAGTGCTTTAAAAAAAAATAGTAAAAATAAAAAAAAGGAACTGATATTAGAGATATGTTATTTCTTCTAATAATAAAATTTATAATAACAGTAAATGAACTTACAGAATAAAAGATTGTTTCATAATGACGATCTTTTCCATATAATTTATAAGTATGTTCTTGAATTAAACCTAAAATCGAAGATAAAAACATAGCTGCTGTTAACATTAGCATTCCAATTGAAAATCTAAATAAATTTGGTTCATTTCCAAATGAAATTTCTTTTTTCTGATTAAAAAAAAATTAGTTATTATTATTTTTATTATAATTATTATTATTATTATTATTATTATTATTATTATTATTATTATTATTATTATTATTATTATTATTATTATTATTATTATTATTATTATTATTATTATTATTATTATTATTATTATTATTATTATTATTATTACTATTACTATTATTATTATTATTATTATTATTATTATTATTATTATTATTATTATTATTATTATCATTATTAATGATGATGATGATGATGATGATGATGATGATGATGATGATGATGATGATGATGATGATGATGAAAATATATTATTTTTCTTACACTATCAGGCATAGAACTAAAAGTTGCAAAAATTATACCCAAAGTAACCATAATTAAACTTAAAATTTGCTGTTTTGAATAAGATTTTCTATAAAAGATTGAACCAATGACAATTGTTGATAATAAAGAACTTGATCTAAAAATCATATGAAATGGTATTGGTATATCACAATCTAACGCTTTATTATTTAAAACTGATAAAATAAAAAATATTGAAACCATCAAGAAATAAGTTTTCAACGGTATCTTTCTCTCTCTTAATCCAATTGGTATCCAAAAAATACTAAATACTCTTTTCCATCTTATATTAACAAAAAATGATATAAATGCAACCGATGCAAATTGAAAAAATGTAACCAATATTGCATGTGATTGTGATTGTCTTTATAAAAATAAATATTTATTTATATATAAAAATATTATGTATATTATTAATATTAATGTAAAAAAGAAGGTGAGTGTTTGGTGAGATTGTGAATGGGTTTTCATACTTCATAATTAATTCTAAAGAAATAACATTACTACAACAACCAACCATAATCATTGATATTGGAATCAATGAAATAAGTGAGTCGAAAATCATGATTTTCTTTTTTTTTTTTTAATATCCAACTATTTGATGGTCAACCTTTGTTTGCTTTCATTAATTTTTTTTTTTTTTTTTCATTTTTTGAAAAATTTGTTTTTTTTTGTTTTTTTATTTTTTTTACAAAAGAGTCAAAACTAATTGGTGGGGAATATACCCAAAATACCAAGAGCAGCCAAATTTTAATTTATCTTTTTTTTTTTTTTCTTCTATTATTAATAAAAAAAAAAAAAAATTAAAAAATGTTGGTAATAGTTATGTATTTTCCTTCATAAAAAAAAAAAAAAGTATTCTTTCAGTGGTTTAAATTAATTCCTTTATTTCTAAAAACATAATCCAAAAATAATTAAAAAAAAAAAACTATTTTTTTTTTTTTTTTTATTTTTTTTTTTTTATATTTTTTATTTATTTTTTTTCAAAATAATTTTTTTTTATTTTTCATTTTCATTTGAAAACTAAAAAAGAAAAAATGAATCAATCATTTAAAAGATTATTTAATAATAAATTTTGTAAGTTTTATTATTGATATGATTTTTAATTTTTTTTTTTTTATAAATTTTAAAATTTTTTTTTTTTCTTGTTTTTCTTTTTACAAAATATGATGTATAGTTAGAAATTATTCGTCATATTCAATTTCAAAAGAACAAATTTTGACAGCAAATAATCAAAAAAAGAAATCCAATCGTATTGGTAAATTTATAGCATTTACAGTTATTTCCAAATTAGGATATGATGTAACCAATACAGCTTTAGCATATTATAAAGGACAAAATGCCACAACAGAGACCATAGTAAGTGATTCATGGAATGATATTTTATATCCAGTATTTCAAGTTGTGACCAATGATCCAACAGTCATTAAAACATTGGGTGGAGCAATTTCATTTGAAAGTCCACCATCAGATTCGAAATCACCAATAATTGAACTAAAAAGAGATTTCAATTTTAAATTGGCACCAATCGATTTAAAACCACCAACATTTCATGACAATCAATGGTTTTTACAAAAGACAGGTGTTGGTAGTGATAAGAAACCAATCGATTTAGATAAATTAACAGAAAAAGAAAAAAAACATTTAGAACTTGGTATTATGGATACAATCTATCAAGAATTAAAACAATACTCTCTATCAGAACAAATCTCAATGATTCCAAATCAATATCTTCCATTATTAGTACCATACAAAAATAGAATTTTCCCATTGATCTATGGTGAAACAACCTCTGATGTCATCATTCCAATTAAAGGTCCAAAAGGTAATGCTAGCATTTTATTCAATCTCTATGCTTCAGATGACAAATGGCAAGTTAGAAATGCTGAAGTTATTTTTGATTCTAATAATAAAAAGAAACAATTTATTAAATCAACTTCTGATGAATTATAATAAAAAAAAAAAAAAAAGAGTAATAAAATATTTTTTAAAAAAAAAAAAAAAATTATTTTATTTTTAAATTTATTTTATTTAACCATTTATTTTGATGTTACTATTGTTTACATTATTAGTTATTATTAATTATTATATGTTTTTTTTTTTTTTGTTTTTTTTTTTTTTTTTTTTTTTTAAAAAAATTTAATTATTTGAAGATTGACCACCTCTTCTTTGGTCATTATATTTCTTCATCTTTTCAGCGAAATGAGAGTGGAGATCAGCAGCTGAACCAATTGATTGATCACTACCAGAGAGCCAAAGGTCTTCAAGACATTGTTTGGCGGTGTGTCTTTGATCTGGGTCTTTAACGATCAAGTTTCTAATGAAAGCTTTTGCATGCTCAGAGACATGAGTCCATTCTGGCTCTGGGAAGTCATAGTCTGCAGTTAAAATCTTTTCAAATAATAAATTTTGAGATGAAGCGTAGAATGGTGGGAAACCACAAAGCAATATATAGGTGATAACACCGATAGACCACATATCGACTGCGTTATCATATGAGCCACCGGTTAAAACCTCTGGTGCAACATAATCTGGTGTACCACAACTTGTTTCCAATGCTTCACCAGTTCCAAATATTTTACTGAGACCAAAATCTGCGATTTTAATTGTCATATCCTCACCTTCACCATTACATAATAAATTCTCTGGTTTCAAATCTCTATGAGCGATACCTTGTGAATGAAGATAATCAACACCTGCACAAACTTGTCTAACAACATTACGTGCACCTTTCTCTGTAAATGAACCTCTTTCAACAATTTTATAAAATAATTCACCACCAGTTACCCTTTTTTAAAAAAAAAAAAAATAAAAATAAAAAGAAAATTAAAAATTAGTTTAAACAATAATTTTTTTTTTTTTTTCTATATATATATATATATACATACAATTCCATAACAAGAGTAAGATGTGAATCACTTTCAAAGATTTCTTTTAATGATAAAACATTTTCATGTTTAACTTTTTTCATGATGTCGATCTCTCTTCTTAATTGTTCAATATGCTTCTTTTTGACGAATTTCTTTTCAATATATTTGAGTGCAACTTTATCATTTGTTGTCTTTCTAGTACCTTCACGTACAACAGAGAATGCACCTCTACCCAATTCTTTACCAACAACATAGAAATCTTCAACATTACCTTGTGATATATCCTCTGTTTAGTTTTTTTTTTTTTTTTTAAAATTAATTAGTAAAATATATATTTTATTTCGAGGGAAAGACAAAGAAAGATAGTAATAAAAAAAAAAATAAAAAAAAAAAAAATAAAATAAAAAATAGAGAGAAAAGATGTAATAAAAAAATAGATTTAAAAAATGAAAAAAATTATTTTTATTTTTTTATTTTTATTTTTATTTTTATTTTTATTTTTTATCCACATAAAAAAACAAAAAAAAAAAAAACAAAAAAAATAGATCAAATAAATAAATATATATGTATAAACATAAAATGAGAGGATTATGTCATATGGGGAATTAATGTGATTAAAAAAAATTAAAATATTTAAATACATACGATCCATTGAAATTTTTTCATCTGCTCTTACTTCAGCTGTAGTAACAGTTGGTTCTGGTGTAACTTGTTGTGGTTGTGTAGTAGTTTTTGGTCTACCTGATCCTGCTTCTTTTGAATGAAAACAACCCATTTTTGATTTATATTTATTTATTTGTGTTTATTTATTTGTGTACAAGTGTCTTTAATATTTATGATTTCTTTTTATTACTATTATTATTATTATTATTATTATTGTTGTTGTTGTTGTTGTTGTTGTTGTTGTTGTTGTTGTTGTTGACTACTCTACTACTTTTGAATGAATTGTGTGGTAATGGTGGTTGTAGGTTATTGTAATGATACTTTTTATATTTATTGCAAAATGTCTGTAATTTTATATCTCAAAAAAAAAAATTTGGTTTTTTTTTTTTTTTTTTTTTGCTGGATATAAATAAAAAAAATAAAAAAAACTTATTAATTTTTTATTTTTTTATTTTTTTTGAATTTTTTTTATTTTTTATAATTTTTTTTTATAATTTTTTTTTTTTTTTTTTTTTGTGCTTTCTTTCAACGGGCTTATGTTTTTTTTATTTTCATTTAAAATAAAGGTTTGCCACCAAAATGATTTTGGGGTTTTTAAAAAAAAAAAAAAAATAAAAAAAAATAAAAATACAAAAAATAAAAAAAATAAAAAAAAAAAAAAAAAAAAAAAGAATGCCATTCATTTATTAGTGAGCACACTTACCTTTTTTGTGGTAACCAAAATGATTTGATCAATCGAAATTTTTTATATTTTTTTTTTGCAATTGGTAAAAAATTATTTTTCTATTTTTTTTTTTTTTTTTATTATTATTTCTTTTTATATATATATATAATTTTAAACTATTATTATTATTATTTTTTTTTTTTTAATTTTATTGATATGTTAAATGTGATGTTGATTAATATTTTTATGATATAATTTTAAAATAAAAATAAAAAATAAAAAATAAAAAATATGAATAAAAAATAAAAAAAAAAAAATATGGATAATTAAAAAAAAATAAAAAAAAAAAAAAGAAAAAAAAATATAAAAAAAATAAAAATAATAATAATAATAATAATAATAATAATAATAATAATAAATAAAAATAAATTTTGATGTGTGGTAAGTGTTGAGTGCTAAGTGTGTTTAATTATTTTATACAAATATAGCATACCATCAAAAAAAAAATAAAAAATAAAAAATAAAAAATAAAAAATTATATTGGATTTGGAAAATAGTATATTTTTTTGTTAATATATTAAATATTGATATAATATAATTTATTTTTTTTATTATATTTTTTTTTTTTTTTTTTTTTTTGTGTTGTTAATATAAATTAGTGTGGGTGTGAGTGTGTGCGATGATGTGTTTTAATTGCCAGTATTATCAAAATTTTTACTCATTTTTTATTTTTTATTTTTTTTATTTTTTTAAATATAATGAAAAAAGAAAATGATTTATTGTGTTTGATGACTATTTATATGATGGCCATTTATATTTTGAAAGAAACTTTTGATGAAGAAAAAAAAAAAATATTAAAAATACACACATTAATGTGGGGTTCTAATTTTATTTCCATTGATTCTGTGTGTTTTTTTTTTTTTTTTTTTTTTTTTTAAATTTCTTATTATTGATAGCTTTCAAGTGTGAATAAATTAAAACCTTTTTTTTTTTTTTTTTTTTTTTTTTTTTTTTTAATTCTTTTTTCCATTTTAGGGGTATTAATAACTTCAGTTTATAAAATTAATTCCAAACTCTTTCATTTTTTTTTTTTTTTTTTTTTTTTTTTTTTTTTTTTTGGTTCCTATGCTTTTCTCTATTTTTAAAAAAAAAGTTGTGATTGATTGTGTATTTGTGAGTGTGTGGTAGATTTTAAAAAAAGTTATAAAAAAAATAAAAAATTATAGAGCAACAAATTTGGTTGGTGCGATTGGAGTTCGTGAAATATTAGGAAAATTATAATTTTTATTAAATAATAATAATAATGATAATATATATATAATTGATTGTATGATATAAATAAATATGGTAATAATTAAATTTAATTTAATTTTAATTATTTTTAATTATTATTATTTTTTTTTTTTTTTTTTTTTTTTTTTTTTTTTTTTTTTATTGGTCAGACTCAAAAAAAAAAAAAAAATTAATATTAATTTGATTGTCTATATAAAATATAAACTAAATCTTTTTCGTGTAAAATCGTATCAGTTGGAGGACATGTAAAAACATAAGAATTTGGAGCACCAGTAATCTCTTTACATCTATATAAACCAAGTGGTAAAATATTTTTATGAATGAGTGTTTCAAATAATTCCGAATAAAGATGACCATGAAATTGTGATGGAACTTTAATTTGATTCAAAAGACATTGATTTGGATTAATATGATTACCACCATGATGACCATAACCATGATGATGATTCCAAACTCCTGATTGAGATAATCTTGAATTTAAATTTCTATAACCAAAACTACGAGATGGTGATAATAAAACATTTGTTGAACTATTATTATTATTATTATTATTTTTATTATTATTATTATTATTATTATTATTATTATTTTTATTATTAATATTATTAGTACTATTACTATTTTGTAATTCATCATCACTATCAGTATCATCATAATCATAATCATTATTATATTTATCAGCATCAGATTCATCAGTATCAGAATCTGAAATATTTCTAATTAATTTTCTATAATATTTTCTAATACCATTTACACCTAAAACCAATTCATTAGCGACATCTAATAGATATTCTTGATGGTTAGCTTGACATAACAAAGAATCTAAAGTTGTTAGAGTTAAAACTTTACCAGAAGCAAATTCGCTCGTAATATAATAATTTGGTTTATCAATATCTTCACCTTCTTTTCTATTTGATGAACCAGAAATTTTACTACCAATTTTCGAAGATTTAATATTCTTTGAAATGAATCTAATATTTGGTTCATGTACTAATTCAACGGTTACGAAATTAGAAGGATTTGGATGATTTTGAAATACTTCACTTATCTCTAAATATGCCATAATAGTTTGTGAATCTAATTGTACAGAGGTTTTATCGGTTAAATTTGAACTATGATGTTCTTTATAGGGATCTGATAAAATTATAATTTTACTAGCCAAGTGAATCTTTACTAAATCTAAATCTTTTCTCTCTAATGGCGATCCATGAACATAAAAAACATCATCAATATCATCCCATTCTGACATATCTGGTTCTTCTGGATGTAAAATTACAATTGTTGGCGCTGAATAATCTGAATGTTCACTTAAATTAGTTTGACTACTATGATGATGATGATGATGATGATGATTATTTTGTTGTTGATGTTGGTGTTGTTTTAAATGATAAAAATGATTTAAATTATCAGAGATATATCTTTGTCTTAAACCTCTAATGAATAAATCAATTCTATTGATTGAACCACAAATTATAATATGTTCTTTCCAATTATTGTCCTCTTTTGAATCCTCTGAATATTCATCAAGATTTCTATTTCTTTCAATTGATTCTAATACTGGTTCTAAATCTTCAACAATCTCTTCCATATGTGCTTTCTTTGAATCAATTGATTCAATTACTGTTGCAATAACTTCATTCCAATTTGAATCAAATTCTTCATTACATAATGATACTAATGGTGAAACTTTATTATCTTCATCATTATTATTGTTATTATTATTGTTATTATTATTATTATTATTATTATTATTATTATTATTATTATTAGGATCAAACAATGGTGGTACACCACCTGTTGTCATTAAACTAACTCCGCCAGTTGTAGTAGTGACAATAATTGGTATATTATCCAATAAAGGTTCATTATAATTGTTATTTTCAATATTAATATCAGATAATAAAATTTGATTTGGTGGTGAATTTAATTGACTATTATTATTATTATTATTATTATTATTATTATTATTATTATTATTATTATTATTATTTGATGAATTTGATTGTGGTGATGATAATGTATCCATTTCAATATTTGTATTATTATTTCCAGTAAAAGTTGAAGTAAAAAAAGATTTTAAATCTTCATTAAAGAAAAGATCTTGTGAATCATTTAAATCAGTAAAATGTCTCATCTCTTCTGGTACGAATAATTTGTTATATATATTTTGAATGAATGATGTTTTTGGTAATTCATCATCATCCATTTCTTTTCTAATAATTGATGGTACATTTGGTTTAAATGTTGGTGCAGATGGACTATGTGCTATAATAATTAAACTCATTGTTGATGTAATAATGGTTGAAAATGGTGGATGAATTATAAATTTATTCTTTTTTTGTCTTCTATTATTATTATTATTATTATTTGTACCATTTGAACTATTTCTAACATTTGGGTTACTACCATTACTACTTATACCACCACTACTACCATTAGGATTAATATTATTTGCTGTTGTAGTTTGATTTTGATTTTGATTTAAATCATCGATATAACCTAAAACTAAAGCCTTTGCACCAGAATACATTACAGAAGTTACATGAAGAAAAGTTTCACCAACAAATGCTAATGGTACAGGAATTTTATAAATTGAATTAACACTACCATTACAATATTCACCTATCCATTTATCTTCATCTCCTATATCTGGTTGACGGGAAGTGAATAAGTTACAAACTAAAGTACCAAAACCAGGACATAATGTACTTTGAACTAAAATACCATTACGAAAATCTTCAATACACATTATATATTTAATACGTGCTGATATTTTATATTTATTTTCATGATGTAATAATTGAACGAAAATTTTTGAACCTTTTGGTTTCAAATTTTTCATTGCTAAAGCTGTTAAAATTGCAGTTGAATCACCATCTTCCCAAAATAATGGTCTAAATATAAAACATGATGACGAATAAATATAACGTGCTCTCTTTAAATCATTCTCTAACATTGGTGATCCCTCTAAATATGATATTCTATTCTTATAGAATGGATGAAGTAATAACATCTTTAATTGATCTGATGGTGGATTTGTTGATAAAATTACAATTGTCTTTTTTAATTGTCCATACTTTTCCAAATAAAATTCTGTTAAAAATTCTAATAATGATGTAAAATTTATGTCACCACATAATATAACATGACCATGTAAATTACTTTTTGATAAATCTCTTTTATATGCTTTTTTTTTTTTTTAATTTATATAAATAAATTAATAAATAAATTAATTTTAAAAAAAAAAAAAGAAAAAGAGAAAGAAATTAACTATTATAATTTATAAATTAACTTACGAGAATATGATGAAAAAGTTTCTAATAATCTTGAAACTTGATATGGAATTAATACAGCACCAACAACTACAGCCAATGTTATTGTTAATTGGCCAACTGCATTGGTTGGGTGAATATCACCATAACCATCAGTTGTTAATGTAACAACGAAAAAATAAATGGTTTCATGAAATTCTAATGTTTTTCCAGTTAATGGTGATACATCAATATTCATATAAAATGCTGCAAATATCATAATAAATGTAAAAATTGCAATTACAACTCTAAATAAATATTGTGTTATATCTATAAAAGTAATTAATTAATTGATTATTAATATCAATATATATATTTTGGTTTGTTTAATTTTGATTGTTTTTTTTTTTTTTTTTTTTTTACCATTAAAATAATGTAACACTCTATTAGCTCTTAAAATTCTAACAGTACGTAATACACGTAAAAATTGAAAAGTTCCTAATTCATTAAAGAATTGACCAGTTGAAATATCAATATAAATTGGTAATACTGTAACTAAATCAACGATTGAAAAGAATGAAAATAAATATTTCAATCTATCTTTACTAATGAAATAATCTAACATCCAATGAATTGTAAAGAATATTGTTAAAGAGATCTCTACCCATGAATATGCTAATGGTGGTGATCCTTTACTATATGTACCATATATAAATACTATTACTGATATAACTGATAATACTGTTTGAATTGCTTCCTAAAAAAAAATATAAAAAAAATTTAAATAAAAAAAAAAAAGAAAAATAAAAAAAAAAAAAAAAGAATCAATCAAAAATGTTCTATTTTTAGAAAAATAAAATAAAATGAAAAAAAATAAAAAAAATTTACAATCCATTGTATAATACCAGATACTGTTAAATAAATTTCAGCTCTAGTTCTATATGATAATTTTTTAGTTTGTTTATTTTTTCTAGATTTTGATAATCTCGAAATCAATGTAATAGATGTTAATATAAATAATACTATAAATAATATTAACAACAATAATAAAATATGATTAAAGATAACCTTAAAACCTGGTGGTTGTGGTAGGCTATTTTCACTACTCATATTTATTAATGTTTTTTTTTTTAAATTATTATTATTATTATTGATTTTCTACTTTAAAAATAAAAAAATAAAAAAATGCAAACTCACTTGGTTAAAAAAAAAAAAAAAAAAAAATTTTGAAAAAAAAAACAAAAAAAATTAAAAAAAAAAATTAAAAAAAAAAAGAAATCAAAGAAAAAAACCGACATCGGTGTCGGTGATTTTAAATTAGTCACTTTGATTGTTATTTATAAATATATAAAAAAAAAAAAAAAAAAAAAATTTATATTTATTTTTTTTTTACTTTTTTTTTTTTTTTAAATACCAAAAAAAAAAAAAATCTTTAGTGTTATTTTATTTTTAATTATACATTAAATATACATTAATTGAGCTTTATTTTTATTTAATTTTATTCCGTATTAATATAAACAAATGATAATGTTTTGTTTTTTTTTTTTTTTTATTATTTCTTTTAAATGACAAATCTGTCATCTTTTTTTAGTTTTTCACTATTTTCACTTTTTTATAACCAAAAAACATCAAATTTTTAAAAAAAAATAAAAAAAAAATAAAAAAAATAAAAAATCCCACCAGGAAAACTTAAAACTAATCAAAAAAAAAAAAAGATTTTTTTTCTCGATTTTTTTTTTTTTTTTTTTTTTTTTTTTTTTTTTTCATTCATTTTATTTTTTTATTTTTTCATTACCACATAATTTCTTGTTATATATAACTTTTTTCTTTTTTTTTTTTTTTTTTTGTTTTTTTGTTTTTAGTGGTGTATATTTTTAAAAATTTAATAAAATTTTATTTTTATTTTAAAAAAAAAAATTCAAATTAAAAAAAAAAACAAATCAAAAAAAAAAAAAAAAAGAAAAAAAGATTTATACACTTTAATTTTTTTTTTTTTTTATATTTATAATTTAAATTAAAACTTTTTTTCAATATTTTTATAACTATTATTATTATTGTTGTTATTATTATTATTATTATTATTATTATTATTATTATTATTATTATTATTATTATTATTATTATTATTATTATTATTATTATTATCATCAAAAATATTATTTTTTTAAAAAAATAATAATAAATAATAAATAATAAATAAATAATAAATAATTAAAAAATGGTTAAAATGGATGTTACATTAAAAACGAGAATAACACAGAGTATAAAAAGTTTAACATTTGAAGATATAAAGGTTCATTTAGTGTTAATATCAGTATGTCTTGTGTTTTCAATATTTTATATAGCTGCTAAATTGGCAATGGATAATGTACCACCTTTTGTTTTTTTAATGTTAAGATTAGTGATTGCAACTCCACTACTTTGGCTAATGGGATTGATATTATCACCAGAAACCATTTTTAAATTACCATCAAAAAAAGAATTTGTATTATTATCAATATCAGGAATATTCTCAGTAACAATAAATCAGTCATTATTCCTCTATGGTCTTTATCTTAGTGGTGCTACAAATGCAGCAATCGTTCAACCATTAACACCAGTATTTAGTGCAATTTTTGCTGTATTATTAAAATTTGAAAGAAAAACAAAATTAAAATTGTGTGTATACATATATATGATTTTAAATTAATTTAATTATTTTATATTTATATTTATTTAATTTTTAGTTTAGGTGTTGGAATTGCAGTTATTGGAGCAGTATTAATGGTAGATTTTACACATTTAAAATCAAATGATTCCGATACAAAGAAAATATTATTTGGTAATTTATGTTTTTTAGGGAATACATTAGCATATGCAATATTTTTATTATCACAAAAACCATTGATTGAAGATGGTGGTATGAGTGCATCGAAATCTATGGCATGGTCATTTACAATTGGTACACCACCAGTAATTGCAATTTGTTTAATAATTGCAAAGAGTGAAATTAGTGCACAGATGGCTTCAATTTCATTATTTAGTTGGTTAGCTATTATTTATTGTGCAATATTTGCAACTGCTTATGCATTCTTTGCATCAAGTTGGGCGGTTTCAAAGAGTGATTCAACTACAGTTTCTGTCTATTTAACAGTTGAACCTTTGTTAACTGGTGTTTTAGCATATATATTCTTGGGTGAGATTTTAACACCACTAAATATAGTAGGTGGAGTTGTCATTTTAATTGGTGTAGGCGCTGTAATGGTTTCAAAATATAGAGAGAGTAAAAAAGATAAATTAAATTCATATGAAAAAGAAAAATTAAAACAGTATGATATGAATAATGGTTCAATTGAATTACCAACTCAATTTAGTGATATCGATAAAAATAATAATGGTAGTAGTGGTGATATAATCTCAAATTCAATTTCACATTCATCATCCGAAAATTCTTTTAGTAAAATTATATTTTCAACTTCAATAATTTCACAAACTGATGATTATAATAATAATCTTATAAATAATAATAATAGTAATAGTAATAATAATAATAATAATAATAATAATAATAATAATAATAATAATAATAATAATAATAGTAATAATATTAATATTAATATTAATAATAATAATAATAATAATAATAATAATAATAATAATAATAATAATAATAACATTATTAATATACGAAATAGTTATGAGGATATTCTTAGTGATAGTAAAAATAATTTATTGAGTGTATTTAAGAAACAATCAATAGTTGGTGATGATGACGATGATCTAAAAGAATATAATATTGACACCCAAAGTGGTGATGATTCACCAATTAGGGGTGGTGGTGGTGGAGTTTTGGTTTTTTAGAAAAGGAAAAAAATAAAGAAAAAAGAAAAAGAAAAAAGAAAAAGAAAAAAGAAAAATGAGAGATAAAAAATTTTTATCTCTTTTTTTTTTTTCATTGTCCTGTTTTTTTTTAAAAGAAAAAAATAAATAAAAAAAAAATAAAAAATTAATAAAAATAGATTTTTTTTTTTAAAAAAAAAAAAAAAAAAAAAAAAATTAAAAAAAAAATATATTTAGATATTCCAATCTGTCAATTGCACGAATTTTCGTTGTATTTTTATTTATTTATTTTTATTTTATTTTATTTTTTTTTTTTTTTTTTTTTTTTTTATAGTTCCTTTGTTTTCATTTTTTTTTTTTTTTTTTTATTTTTTAGTTTTTCTAATTTTTTATTTTTTGTAAATTTTCATTTTTCATTGGTTATCATAGATCAGATACATTAATACAAACACAATAATTATCAATCTTGCACAAACAACCCCAAAAAACATAAAAAACAAAAAAAAAAAAAAAAAAAAAAAAAAAAAACGTATCAGATATTTTTAAGATTGAATTTTAAAAGTGACGAACCATTAATTTACATGGAATAATCCAAACAAATATCAGTGGTGTTGGATTGGTTATTTGCTTCCACATTCTTTCATTGACTCATATATATCACACTCACATACATTTGCTACTTAAATTTTCAAATTATTTATTCTAAAAAAAAAAAAAAAAAAAAAAAAAGAAAAAAAAATACTTTTATATAAATAAGATAAATTAATTTTTTTTTCATTTATTTAATTCCACTCATTTATTTAATTCCACTCATTTATTTGAATTACTACATTATATTCATTTTTTAAACAAACAAACAAAAAAAATTGTATTTTATAAAATTTTAACTAAAAAAATAATATATATATAAAAAAAAAAATTATAAAAAAGACATTCACACATAAAAAAAAATAAAAAAACTAAAAACTAAAAAAAACCAAATTAGTTAAAGAAAAAGCGATAACCAACCAACAAGAAGACAAACCAGTTATTTATTTAAAAGAAAAAAAAAACAAAAGAAAAAAAAAAAATAACACCAATTTTATTTTAATAACAATAATAATAACAATAATAATAACAATAAAAATAATAATAATAATAATATTTAAAACAATACCTAATAAATTCAATAAAATTAATAAAAATATTTTTTTTAAAAAAAAATAAAAAATGAACGAATTCGAGGATATCATTTATCCAAATGCTGGTCCATCACATGTTACTACAAATATTGAATTTGAAGATGAAAATATGGAAAATAATGAAAATTATTTAAATTTAGTGTAAATATTATTATAATTTTTATTTTGTTTCATAATTCAAATATTAATTTTTATTTTATTTTATTTATTTATTTTTATTATTTTTTTTTTTTTTTTTTTTTTAAAATTATAGTCAAATTTTAAAAGAATTGGTTGATAACAATTTAAAAGAAGATATAGAATTTAAACCAATGGTTGGAGGAGTTACCAATACATTATTTAAATCCTCTTTTATAACGGGACAGGGTAGCAATAAGAGTGTTATTATTAGATTATATGGTAAAGGATCCGAGCAATTTATAGATAGAAAAACCGAAGCAAACATTCAATATCTTTTGAGCAAAAATGGAGTTGGACCAAAATTTTATGGTACATTTGAAAATGGATGTATCTATGGCTATGTAGAAGGTGATCAATTACAATTGGAAGATTTATATCAGAATAATATACTCTCATTAATTGCAAAAGAAACTGGAAGATGGCATTCTCTTAAATTAGATATTTATTCAACACAACTATTATCGTCCTCATCTGATTCTTCAATTAAAGAATCAACTTCTCCATCAACATTATCACCAAGAAATATGATAGCAATGACACCACCTTCATCAACATCATTATTTAAGAATTTAAACTCATGGATAAATAATGCATTGACATTAGCATCAAAGGAAGCAAAAGGTTCAATGATTTCAAAGATAAATTTAAATTATTATAAAGAGGAGGCAATGTCATTAATGTCATTTATTGAAGAGCATTATAGTGGTGAAGAGAATATCAACTTTTGTCACAATGATTTAATTCCAAGAAATATGATTTACGACAAGGAGAAAAACCAAGTCAGATTCATCGATTTCGAATATTCGGGTTACAATTTTAGAGGCTATGATATTGGTAATTTTTTTTGTGAATTCTCTGGTTTGGATTTGGATTATACCAAATATCCATCAATTGAAATTCAAAAAAGATTTATTAAAAATTATTTGATTTCAATTAATAATTGTAAAATTCAACAACAAAAACAGCAAAAATTAAAAGAGCAACAACAACTCGATTCTCCAAGTGAAATGGAAAACGATGAATTATTATATGAACCAAGTAAAGAGGAAATTCATAATCTTTACATCGAATCAAATCATTTAACATTAGGATCTCATTTAATGTGGGGATTTTGGGGTATCATTCAACATTTCTCTTCTTCAATCGATTTTGACTATATTGATTATGCCGTTAAACGTTTCAAACAATATGATTTAGTTAAAAACAAAGTTTTGTCATTAAAATAAATAAAAAAATGTATAGAATTTTAATTTCTTAATTTCAAAAAAAAAATTTTTTTTTAATTTTAATAATCTTTCTTTTAATTCATTTACTTCTCCATTTGATTTTTTAATATCATCTCTTAACTTTTAGATTCAATAATTTATCTTTTTTTTATTTGACTTAAATCTATTAATTTTATTTATTCCAATAATTTAACTCAAATGTTAACTAAAAATTTAATTAAATTAATAGAAACAAAATTTAAAGAAGCTTGAGAAGAAAATATAATTTCATTTTAAATAAATACAATTCTTTTTAATTTTTTCTTTTATTTTTTTAAAGTTAATTTTAATGCCAATGAGAAAAATATAATTTTTGGAATTAATTTATATTAAAAAAAGTGGAAGGAAAAAAATGTACTTTCTCTAAATCATACAAAAAAAAAGATACTTATTGGTTTTTTAAAAAATAAATTAAAACAGACATCCCGATTCTCAAAATATAAAAAAAAATTGAATAAAAAAAAAAAAAAAAAAAATCTGAGATAGATATAGTATTGGTAACCTTTATTTAAATTGGCAAAATGAGTTGGCTCTATTTAACATAATCTCTTCCTATTATCGTCTCAAGATACATAATTAAGCAATTTAAGGGGTAATACGGTCTTTAGTACGTTGGTAAACACATACATTACGGATATGTTCTTCTTTGAGTAACCAAGTTAAAAATCTTTCGATACCTGTTCATTTTATTTAGATATACAATTAATAAATATTATTAGTATTTTTAGTAAAAAAATGTTAACTGTTGATCGTATTTATTATTAGACTTACCTAAACCATAACCACCATGTGGAGTGGTACCATATTTACGTTGATCAGTGAACCAATAATATTCTTCAGTATCGAGACCAGCTTTTTTATAGGCAGTGACTAATTCATTGAAATCTGAAATTCTCATAGATCCACCAACGATTTCACCTACACCTGGCATTAAGAGATCGAGTGATTCAGTGAGAGTTCTATCCTCTGGACATCTAGCCATGTAGAAAGCTTTCATTTCAGCAGGGAATCTACAGAGGAAGATTGGTTCACCGATTTGATCGTTCATTTTTCTTTCTTGAGCCTCTGGAATATCATCACCAAATTCAAAATCGACTTCAGTGCCATCTTCGAGTTTCTTTTGGATACCATTCTTTTTACAGTATTCGATGGCATCAGAGTAGTTCATTCTCATGAATGGTCTCTTTGGTACTTTAAATTCTGGATTGACAGAGAGGATTAATTCTGGATCCATTTTGTAGAGTTTTTCACAAACGTCAACAACCAAGAATTCAATACGATCTTGGAGTTCTTCGTAGGTGATGAATGGACATTCAGCTTCTAAATGTAAAAACTCAGTTAAATGACGACGAGTACGAGCTTTTTCAGCACGATAACTTTGGGTGATTGTGAAATTGTCACCGAGTACTGGTAACAAAGTTTCGAGGTATAATTGTGAGGATTGAGTGAGGTAGGCTGGTTTACCAAAGTAATCGACAGTGAAAAGCTCAGAACCACCTTCACAAAAGGTGTTGACGAGTGTTGGTGGTGTTACCTCCATGTAGTGGTTTTCGAAAAAGTGTTGACGGAATGCAAACAAACATAAGGAACGAATCTTCATGATTGATGAGGCACGAGTACCTCTCATCATAATGTGACGTTGGTCGAATAATTGATCGACATTTGATTCTTGATTGATGATACCTTCTAAATCTGGATCACTAGAACCAATGAGTTCCCAGTAGTCTGCTTGGAGTTCAACACCGCCTGGACATTTTTTATCTGGTGGTGGTACAACGAGGGTACCAACGATTTTAATGGTAGCTTCACGTAATAATTTATCGACAATGGATGGATGAACTAAATCACCGGCTAAAACACATTGAAGGAAACCAGTACCATCACGTAACTCTAAAAATACAATCTTCTTTTGATTTCTATTGTGATGAATCCATGCATAAACTTCAACACGTTGATTAGCGAATTTTGGTGAGCATTCTCTAATTTTTAATTTTTTAGCGGTTGGTAAGTTGGTATTCTCTTTTAATGTAATTGCTGCTAATTGTTCTTCAACTTTTTTAACACTAGTTGGTGCTGCAACTTGTTTCTTTACTTCTTTTTCTTTTGGACCCAATGTGGTTTCCAATTTTTTATCTAATAATGTTTTAACTTCCTTTAAATCTGCCCATTTTAATGATTCTTTTAATGGATTTAATAAATCACCAATTGGAATATGCCATCTATTCATTAATATTAAAAAATAATAGTTGGTTAACCAATTATTTTGTTTAAATACTAGTATGTTTGTTGGAAAGTAATAATAAAATTATTAAACTTACTTTAACTCTGAGATTTCAGTTGCTTTTTTAGTAAATAAATCATCAATTGCTTTTTGAATTTGTTCAGCAGTGATTACAACACCAACACCACATTGAGTATCAAATGATTCTTGGTTAAATTCTTTGTTATCTTTCAAATATTGAGTTGCAGCTGCAAATTGGATAGAGGTTTTAATTTTTTCTTGAGCGATTGCTTTGGCAACGTTTGAACGAATTGGTGAGTTTGCTTGTTGACTAGTTGCTAAACTATATAAAAGGTTACCAATCGATTTCTCACAACCATTTGAAACACCAGCTTCTTGAATAATGGTTTTTATTAAAACTGTAAGATCTTTATTTTTTAAAGTATCTTTGGCTCTTTTTTCATCCAATCCAATTGAAAGGAATAATTTTTGATCTTCTGTTGACATCTCTTTTTTAATTTAAAAATATTTTGATGGCAAAATAACAAAAAAAATAAATGAAAATAAAAAATAAAAAATTTGAAAAAAAAATCGATTTTTTGGAGTTGATAAAAAAAATTGTTTTTAAAAAAAAAAAAAAAAAATTTGAAAAAAAAAATTAAATTAAAAAAAAAAAAAACGGAAATAAAAATGAGAAAAATCAAATAAAAAAAAAATTGTTATAAAATATTTATTTGTTAAATTTAGTAAAAAAAAAATAGTTCAATTTTTAGTAAAAAAAATTAAAATATTTGTATTGGGTAGGTATAGTTATGGTATGAAGGTGGGGGAAACCAAAAAAAAAAAAATAACTAAATAGGAATTAAAATTTTTTTTTTTAAAAAAATAATAAAATATTTCTGTGAATTTTATATTTAAAAAATTACTTTCACCCCTACTTCAAATTAATTTTTCCTCTTCTACTTTTTTTGTTTATTTAATGTGATGAAATTAATTTGATTTATTCATTCATTTTCAATGGTTAATGATAAAAAAAGTAATGGGAAATGGGAACGTTTCAATTTTCACTATGTGCACTACTTTTTATCATATATTTTTAATTGGTTCATTGAATGAAAAGTTTTCTTCATCTAGCTTTTTTTTTTTTGCAATAAAGACTTTTCATTCCAATTGGGTATTGAAAAAAAAAAAAAAAATACTTTTGAATATTGTGTTATTATCACTTTAAATTATTTTCTATAGTAATAATAATAAAAAAAAATAAAAAATTTGTTTATGGCTATAGAACACTATCAATAATTTCGTATCAAAATAAAATTATACATCATTCTTATTATGAAAAAAAAAAAAAATTAAAAAAAAACATAGTCCTTTTTTTTTTTTTTTTTTTTTTTGTTTTTTTTTCAATTTTAAAAAATATGAGATTAAAAAGTTTAAAAATCACCTCCAAACCACCAAATCACCAAATCAAATTTATTAAATAATTTATAGATTAGATCACGATTTAAAAAAAATAAAAAATTGTAGTATCAATTATTGGTTGTTTTTTTTTTTTTTAAAATTAAATGGTATTGTATTTTTTTTTTTTTTTAAAATGAAAATTTTCTAATAAAACAAAATAAAATTAAAAGAAAATGTTTCTAAACCATTAAATATGTTTAAAATTTATAGTTACAAAACTCAATGATCTTTTTTTCTCTTCAACTTCTTGATTTTTGGGTATGAGTTTTATAAAATAATTTCGAATAATAACAATTAAAAGAAAAATTTTTATTTGATGATGGTATTTTATTTTTTTCTATTGACTTATTTTTTTTTTTTTTTGAATTGATTTTTATATTATTTTTTGTATATTTTTTTTTTTGTTAATCATCACATATTAAAAAAACAAGTGAAAGAAATTTTGTTTAAATCAGATTTTGTTAGATTATACACAAATTCAAAGAAAAATACTCTTACATTATCCTTCTGGTATAATAATAATAATAATAATAATAATAATAATAATAATAATAATAATAATAATAATAATAATAATAATAATAATAATAATAATAATAATAATAATAATAATAATAATAATAATAATAATAATAATAATAATAATAATAATAATAATAATAATAATAATAATAATAATAATAATAATAATAATAATAATAATAATAATAATAATAATAATTATTTTTATAATGAAATCGAAGATCTTTAAATATTAATGATAGGTTTAGGAAAAATGAATATATTCCAACTAATTTTCCAAACTATTTATTTTTTGATTTTAATCAAATAAAAAAAAAAACCTGGTTTAATTGAAATCAAAAATTGTATAAGATATCTATCACACGTACTCAGTAATTTTATCATTTCCTTAAAATTTTTTTATTTTTTTTTAATTTTCAATTAATCGGACTATTGAAAAATATAATTAAAATAAAATAATAATAACAAATTATAGTAAATAATTTCCTATTGATGTTTAAACCTGTCAACTAAATAAATATATTTTTTTATTTTTTTTTTATTTTTTTTTTTGATAACCCCCCTCTGAAAATAATAAAAAAAAATTAATAAAAAAAAAAAAAAAAAAAAAAAAAAAAACTCAATCTTATTCTATCTCTCTAGATGTGATTAAATTTATTTTTTATTTTTTATTTATTTTATTTTTAAAGGGTAGCCAATTTCTTAATTTTTTATTGTTATTATTATTTTTCTTTTTCTTTTTTTTTTTTTTTTTTTTTTTTTTTATATTAAAAAAATAAAAAAATAAAAAAAAAAAATAAAAATCAAAATTTTTTTTTTTTTTTTATTACTTAATCTTTCTATTCATTTTATTAATTTTTAATTTTTATATATTTTATTAATTTATTCTTAAAAATCAATTATATATATATTTATATATATATCTATATATATAAAATATATTTTTTGTTTTTTTTTATAAAAAAATAAAAAATAAAAAAAAAAAATAAAAAAAAAGAAAAGAAAATGGAATATAAAACAAAAGGTAAACACTATCATAATCATGGTCAATTAAATCAAAAACAAACAAATGAACATTTATTTTACAATAATCAACAATATTATGATGATCAACAACAATCACAACATGAACCACCTGGGGAAACTAAAACAAGAAGTAGAAAAAACTCTTTACTTCAAGATAAAATTATATGTGATTTAATTAAAACACTTCAACAAAATGAAATTTATACATTAAAACAATTATATAAAAATAATTTTCTCATTATAAAAAATACTGATAGATGTTATAGGGTATGTTTTAATTTTTTTATTTAATACTCTAATTTTTAAATTAATTAATTTTAAATCCAACTTGAATCGGTCATTTTACAAAAAAAAAAAAAAAAAAAAAAAAAAAAAAAATTGGTGGTTCCAAAAATAAATTCGAACTCATACTAACTTTTTTAATTACCACACACACACACACACACACACACACACACACACAAAACAAAAAACTCAAAATTTCAACAATTATAAAATGTAACAAACTACAAAATCAAAATGTTCGGCTTTATAAAAAATAAATCAATCACCAAATAGTTATGTTTATCATTTGATTTACCAGCAGATAGAATTGGTTTAAGTTCATTTACAACAAAATTATTAGAAAATGAAAATTTTCAAGATTATTGTACAGTTTCAAAACTGCCACCAATTTTTTTAACCTTCAAATATAATGATAATTATCCACTTTTATCAAATTTAGAATTCTTTAAATTAGAATGTGAGTGGTTAAGTGAAAATTGTCTATGTACATTATCGAATCAATTAATAACACTTTGGAATACAAATATAAATTTACCAATTATATCAATCTGGGCAAATTGGTTAAAAGAAGAAGCTTTATTCTTTTTAAATTTATATTCAATACGTACAACCACAACAATTATAACAAAACATTTTGATGAAAATGAACATGATGAACAAGAACAAGAAGTTGATAATGATGTTGATAGCGAAAAAACTGAAGAAAATCAACAAAATAATGAATGTAATAATATTAATAATAATAATAATAATAATAATAATAATAATAATAATAATAATAATAATAATAATAATAATAATAATAATAGTAATAATATTAATAATAATAATAATAATAATAATAATAATAATAATAATAATAATAATAATAATAATAATAATAATAATAATAATAATAATAATAGTAATAATATTAATAATAATAATAGTAATAATAATAATAATAATAATAATAATAATAATAATAATAATAATAATAATAATAATAATAATAATAATAATAATAATAATAATAATAATAATAATAATAATAATAATAATAATAATAATAATAATAATAATAATAATAATAATAATAATAATAATAATAATAATAATAATAATAATAATAATAATAATAATAATAATAATAATAATAATAATAATAATAATAATAATAATAATAATAATAATAGTGAAATTTATGAATTAAATAAAAAAAATGGAAAGGAGAAAAAAAATCAACAAAAACAATTAAAATCATCATTTTCAAAGAGTGGTAATAAAATTGAACAATTACCTCTATACTATGAAGAATCAATTGTAAATACTCATTATAGTTTAACATTACCACCAATGTATATAAATGATGTTCAAGGTCAAGATCCAATTTCATACTTAGTATCTTGGGATATTGAAAATGAAGTATCGCCACATATTTTTAATATTAAAGTGTGTACATTATGTAGTTCAGATTATAACATTGAGTAAGATTTTATTATTTTTTTTTATTTTCTATTTTTCCCCTCAATATTTAATATTATAATATGTCATAATAATAATTAATTAATACTAACCTTTTTTTTTTTTTTTTAGTTTTATAAATATTTTTAATTGTAATCATAATTTTTGTCATGAATGTTTATCAGCATATGTTACATTAAATATTGAAAATGATACATTAGAGAGTATTATTTGTCCAGATCAAGATTGTCAAGTTTTAATATCACCGTTTGAAATTAAAGAATTAGTTAGTACCGAAACCTATAAACTTTATTTAGAAAGACTTTCAAATAATTTATGTGAACATTGTGATCAAGTTTTACAATTATTGAAAGAAATTGATAATGAAATTAATAATCATTTAAATAGTAATAATTAAACAACCCAAAGTTATGAACATTAAATTCACCCCATTTTTTTTTTTTTTACTATTTCAAACAATCATTTTTTTTTTACTATAATTAACTGTACAATTGTAAAAATAATAATTCAATCTTTTATATAATAATTATTTCTCTTCTAAAAATATAACTTGTAAATAAAATATCTTAATATTAAAATTTTTTTTTTTTTTTTTTTTTTTTTAATTATACAACCTTATTTTTTATTATTATTATTATTATTTATTAGTTTTTATATTATTAATTAAAATATTCTAAACTTGCTTTTGCACTTTGCATTTCTTTTAAAAATTCATAAAATTGAGGTAAGGTTAATTCTAATTTATGGTTTTTTTTTTTTTTTTTTTTTTTTTTTTTTTGAAAATTAGTAAAGGATTTTTTTTTTTAATTAATTAAATTTAAGTATAAAAAAACCTTAATTACCCATATGAACATCTTCTTTTATATTATTTCCTTTATCTAAAACTAATTTTAATTGTAAAAATGTTGAGCCGGTTGTATTTGATTTGGTGAATTCGGAAGAACTTGTTGTTACACCGAATCTCCATTGCATATCTAAAACTTGATTAATTGTTAAAGAGTTACCAACTAATGATCTAGAGATTTCAATGTAATGTTGTTTATATTTTGATGATACTAATTTAGATTGATCTTCATCTAATTTGAATTGAATACAATCCTCTCTTAGATGATCGACAGTTAAGTTATACTTTGCAGCAGATTTAAAGAAAATGATTGATCCTCTAATTATATTCTTTAATGTATTTTCATTGATTGAATGGTCATTACTAAACTCTTGAATTTGGTTTAACAATTGTTCAGGTTTTTGAACAATCATAAATTCAAATATAATATCTAATAATTGTTCTAATTGTTGATTGGAAAAATTTGAAAGATAACTAATTTCATTCAATAATTGTTGATCTGGCAATTCATTACTATTATTGCCTAAAAATCTAAATACCATTATTTATTTATTTACTTTTTTATTTATTTTTTAAAAAAATTTATATAAATTTAAAAGTTTAAATATATGATTTTATGACTATCGCAATGATTTTTTTTTTAAAATTTTTTTTATTTTTTATTGAGAAATTGATTGATTTTTCTAAAAATTAAAAAAAAATAAAAAAAAAAAAATAAAAAAAAAAGTTTTTTTATAATTTTTTTTTTTTAAATTCACCTTTTTTTTCATTACTATATACAAATATAAAAAAAATAAATAAATGATAAAAAAAAATAATACCATCATTACACCAAAAGATGATAATTGTTTTTTTAAAGAAATTAAAGATATTTTAAAATTTTCAAGAAATTGGAATTTAATTATTCTTGTTTCAACAATTAAATTATTATTAATACCATCATAGTATGTTTTTATTAAAATAATTCTCATTATTTTATTTATTAACATTATTAACATTATTATTATTATTATTATTATTATTATTATTATTATTATTATTATTATTATTATTATTACTATTATTATTATTATTATTATTATTATTATTATTATTATTATTATTATTATTATTATTATTATTATTATTATTATTATTATTATTATTATTATTATTATTATTATTATTATTATTATTATTATTATTATTATTATTATTATTATTATTATTATTATTATTATTATTATTATTATTATTATTATTATTATTATTATTATTATTATTATTATTATTATTATTATTATTATTATTATTATTATTATTATTATTATTATTATAATTAGTTTTAGTACAGATTTTGAAGTACATAGAAATTGGTTAGCAATTACATCATCATTACCAATTTCAAAATGGTATTTTGAAAATACATCAGAGTGGACATTAGATTATCCACCACTTTTTGGATGGTTTGAATATTGCCTTTCAAAAGTTGCAAATTATTTCGATAGTGGAATGTTGATAATTAATAACCTTAATTATAAAACAACGTCAACAATTTTATTTCAAAGATTCTCTGTAATCTTTTCCGATTTTTTATTCATTTTATCAACTTTATTATTATCAAACTATATATATAATGTAATGATCAAAAAAAATCAAAATAATAATAATAATAATAATAGTTTACCTTGGTATCATGACAAATCATTTATTATTTCATCTATCGTAATTTTAAATCCTGGTTTATTAATGGTTGATCGTAAGTTTAGTTTTAATCTCTTTTTTTTTTTTTTTTTATTTTTTTTTTTTTTTTTTAGTAAATATTAATATTATTCTTATTTTAGATATTCATTTTCAATATAATGGATTTTTAAAAGGAATTCTTATTTTATCAATTTATTTTTTAATTAGAGGAAATATATTAATTGGTTCAATATTATTTAGTGTATTATTAAATTTCAAACATATTTATATGTATATGGCGCCAGCTTTCTTTGTTTACCTTTTAAAGTATTATTGTTTAAAATCAAAATCAAATGATAATATTACAAAGGTTAATGGTAGTGGTAAACAACAACAACAACAGGAACAAGAATTTTCAATTTTAGGAGTTAAAATTTTCAATTTAGTTAAATTAGGTTTTTCAGTATTATCAATATTTTTATTATCATTGGGTCCATTTTTTTATATGGGTCAAATTCAACAATTAATATCACGTTTATTCCCATTTGGTAGAGGACTTAGTCATGCATACTGGGCTCCAAATTTTTGGAGTATTTATAATTTCTTGGATAGAGTTTTATTATTTAATGGTCTCTATAAAAAGATTCCATTCTTTAAGGATTTCATCATACCAGATCAAATAACTGGTAATCTAACATCTGGTTTAGTTGGTAGTGAAACTCAATCACATATTATATTGCCAAAAATTACACCACCAATAACTTTATTAATCACAATTTTATTTTTAGTTGTAAGTTTTTTTTTTTTTTTTTTTAAAAATATTTATTAATATTTTAATTTATAATCAGCCATCAATTTATAGTATATTAAAAAGTAAAAGTTGGAAACATTTTATTTTAGGTATTTGCCAAAGTTCATTTACATTTTTTATGTTTGGGTGGCATGTACATGAAAAAGCAATTATTATGATCACAATACCAATGGGATTCCTTTGTTTGGTTAATAATAAATTCTCAAAATTATACTTTTTATTATCAACAATAGGTCATTATTCATTATTTCCATTATTATTCCAAGTCGAAGAAATACCAACAAGAATTTTAATATTAGTAACTTACACTTTATTAGTTTATCTATCATATATTTCTTCAAGTAGTAATAATAATAATAATAATAATAATAATAGTAATAATAAAAATAATAATAATAATAATAATTATAATAATAATATTAAAAACAATAATAGTAATAATAACAATTGTTCTTTTTCATTAAAATTATATTGGTTCGAAAAAATTTATTTATTTGGAATTATTTTATTGGAAATTTTCAACGTTTTTATTCACCCAATATTTTTAGGTCAAGTTGAAAGATTTTCATTTATTTCTTTAATGCTAACATCTGTTTATACCTCCATCGGTATTATTTATTGTTATCTTTTCACTTTTAAATTAATTTTTAAAAACGAATTTTAAATAAAGTAATATTATTAAAAAAAATTTATTTGTTTTTTAAACTGGCACTTCAATTAATTGATATAATGTTACAAGGGACACCATTTTCTATAAATAATTGTTTGAGTTTCGGAGTTGTCCTTAAACATGCAGTACTATATGGAATTGATCCATGGGTTAAAGATATATTTTTATTACCACAAATAATTAATATTTCCAATTTTTCATTTATATATCCTTTATCCAATTTTAACTCCATTCCTATAAATGTTAATTTTTTTACACTATTTGGAATTGATTTTGGTTGAAAAACAACATCAATGAATGTTAAAGTGGAAACTTTTTCAGGTATTTCAGGAATTGGATGCATGAAACCAAAAAATTTTAATTCATTTAAAGTAGAAGGTAGAGCATCTATTTCGATTTTACTTCTTAAATTTCCAATTTCTAGAATAGTCAATTTAGGAAATATATTCTTTGTTATTATTTGTTCAAATCCGTTTCTTAATATTAATTTTTTTAGTGTTAGAGGTAGAGAATTATTTTTTAGTATTGATTTAATTTTTCCAATTTCCATATTTTTTATGCCATCGGGCAACACTCCATGCAGTAAAGGTTGGTTAAAGCCATCTTCTAATATTACATTTTCTACGAATCTGGGAATTGATCCTTTAGTTAATTGTTCTTTTATATCGAAAAAGACAAGGGTTTTTACACTATTTGGGATTGCATCTGAGTCAATTTTATGATTGAATCCATTGTTAAAAATGATTTCCTTTAAATTTTGATTTAATTTTGGTATTTTGGTTTTAATATTATGAACTGAAAGTTTCAAACAATTTGTTGGAAAATAGCTATCAAAATCATTTTCAAAGTCATCATGAAAAGTTATTGATGTTACATTATCAGGAATCGAGCCTTTTATTATTATATTTTTAACTCCGTAAAAATGAAGGTTTTTAACTTCTTTTGGAATAATATCTTTCAAAACAATTTTAAAATCACTGTGAAAATGTATAGTATCGATTGTACCTGGAATAGATTGTGATGTAAGGGTTTCATCTGAAACTTCTTTGAAATGGAGAACTTTGACATGGTATGGAATATCATTAATTTTAATTGGTTTGTTATACTTACCCCCAAAATACAGTGTATGGACACTTTTTGAGAGACTAACTTCCGAAACTGGGGACGCATTTGAAAAAAAACCAAAAGTTAAAATATTTTCACTTTTTTTAGGGTCGAATGTTTTTTCTTTATAAGAAATAAAATGGTGAACTCTTTCTGGAATTGTTTGTTGAGTGATATCCCCTCCGACAATGAGCACATCAGTGCCAGAATTTATTTCCTCACCAATTGAAAATTGTCTATTCCTTAATACTATTATAAAAAAATATTTAATAATTTTTTATTTAAAAGAAAAAAAAAAAAAGAACCTCCAAGTGACAAAAAAAAAAAACTTACACTCTTCACCAATATTTAAATTATTATGTTCTTCAATTAAGAATGAATTTTCCAAAATTTCCTTTATATTAACTTCTATATTTTTTGTCAAATCATATTTTGAATAGTTTTTAAGAAAAGAGTTTTTTTCATTTGTATTTGAAAATATTGTTTTTAATATATTAAATTGTGTATATCTTTCTTGTTGATTTTGGCTAATGCCACTATCTTTATTTTGATCCAGGATTTTGATCTGACCATTTATATTATTTTTATATTTTATATGTAAATATTCATTATTTTTTTGAGATTCTCTTACTTTCTCTTTCATTTTATCACAATATTCTACTAGTCTTTCAGTTATTTCTCCTTGAAAAATATTTATTTTTTTTATAATATTTTCATTTGAATCTTTGGTATCATCGAAAATTGAATCATTTTTTTTTAAAAATTCTTGACACATTTTTTTTTCTAAATCAACAAATAACATAAACATTTCTACTGCTTCTACTATCAAAATTGTTATGTGTCCCTCTGCAACATGTAATTTATCATGACAACAATGTCCACAAAAAGATATATTACAAGTTAGGCAATAATAATACAAAGGTTCTTCATGTTTTTCACAATAACCTTTATAATAAATCTCTTTATTATTATTATTATTATTATTATTATTATTATTATTATTATTATTATTATTATTATTATTATTATTATTATTATTATTATTAATATTATTATTATTATTATTATTAATATTATTATTATTATTATTAATATTATTATTATTATTATTATTATTTTGATTTATATTTCTACTAATCATTTTTAAAGAATATATTATGAATAAAATTTTTTTTTAATTGAATAAGGTGAAATTAAATTTTAATTTATTTTTTGTTTTTTATTTTTTTTTTGTGTTTTTTTTTTTTTTATTTGAAGGTGTTAAATTTTATTTTATTTTAATTTAATTAATTTTTTTAGTGTGTTTTTCATTTATAATGAGTATTATTTTGTATTATAAACTTTTAAAATATGTCAAAAAATAAAAATTGTGTAAAACTTATCCTTTTAGGGAATAGTAATGTTGGGAAAACCACAATCCATACAAGCTTTAAATACCAATGTGGTTTATGTGAACCATCATGCACGTTAACAGAAGATATATGGGAAAAAGATTTTAAAATTGGAGAAAAAGATATTAATGTTAAATTAATTGATTCACCTGGACAAGATAGGTATTTCGAAATTATGAGCAATAGAATAAGAGAAATTGATGGTATTATTTTTATATATGATATTACAAATTTGAATTCATTTTTAGATATTAAAAATTGGTACTCTAATGTAAATGTAATTTTATGTGCAAATGATGTTCATTTTTTTTTAGTTGGAAATAAATCAGATCTTTTAGATAGGAAAGTTCCAATATCAAATGGTATAGAGTTGGCACAAGACTTAGAATGCACCTTTTATGAAACCAATGTAACTAATTCAAGTAATATCTACAATATGATTAACTATTTCGCTGGAATTATTATAAATAAAAAAAGTAACCTTTCTATTGAACAAGAAAATCAAATAAATTTGTCTGTTGAAAAAAATGAAAATAAATGTAATTGTTTTTAATGGTGTGTAAAAAGAAATAATAAAATAAAATATTTTTTTATATTTAAAATTTAATAAAAATTATAAAAAAAAATAATCAAATCTAATAAAAAAAAAAATTACTATATAAAGAATATTAAAAAATTTCCAAA
Source organism: Dictyostelium firmibasis (assembly GCA_036169595.1). Lineage (NCBI taxonomy): Eukaryota > Evosea > Eumycetozoa > Dictyosteliales > Dictyosteliaceae > Dictyostelium > Dictyostelium firmibasis. The sequence continues at coordinate 1,262,865 of CM069768.1, forward strand.
TTTGAAAAATAAAAAAAAAAAATTAAAATATAACTATAATAAAAAAATACTTTTATTTTTTATTATTTTTTTAGTATTTAAAAGGATAATTTATTTTTTATTTTGAATATTTTTTTTTCAGTATTTATTTCTATTACTTTTACTATTTGTATTTAAAAATGGATACAGAAAATCATATTAAAAAGAGTCAGAGAAAAAATAATAATGAAACATTTGAAAAGGATAAAAACGAAGATCAATTTATAAAAGATAATTCTAATATTGATGACCATAAAAACCTCAATGAAAAAGAAGACAATATAATAAACCAGCAACAACATCATCATGAAAAGTGTGAAGAAAAACATAAATCTGAAAAAAGTGAAGTAAAAAGTGGAATAAAGAAAAGCGAAGAAAAAACATCTGAAATTAAAAAAGATGAATCATTTAACCATAAAAATTATAAACCAGAAGGTGATCAAGATGATGAAGAAAATAAAAACAATCAAGAGATTGAAGAGGAACAAGACCTTAGTTCTTCATCAAGTAAACATGTTTACAAAGAATCTCATCAACAACATGAGTTTGATAGAATACCAATAACTGATTGGACTTCTGAAAATACAAAAGAATGGATTCAGACAAAGAAATCAATTGGTACACAAAGCGATAAAAATTCCGATATATCTGACATTGAAAATAGAAATGGTATTGCATTATTAGAGATCTCAAAATCAAAGGATACATTTAAATCCTATGCTGGTGAAAGTAAACATGATAGAGCATTTGCATCACTCCTTTATGATGATTTAAAAGAAAAAGTTGAAATTTTATCAAAACAAAGTATGTTTTTAGATTAATTGATTGCAATTTTATTTTTGTACTAATCATACTTTACTTTTTTATAACTATTTGATAATTAGAATTAAAAAAAGACATTGTAAATAGAGTTGCAATTATTAGAATTTTAAAAAAGAAATATATGATAAAACACGATCTAATTTTTGGTAGTGGATTAAGAGTAGGAAGAGATTTAATTCTTACATCCTCACATCTATTGAATGGTATTAAAGAGGGTGGGTCAACATTAATTGAAGTTGGGTTCGAGGGTCAATGGTTTAAAGCATCTATTTTAGATGTCTCAGAGGAATCAAACATTGATTGTGCCTTATTACAAATCAAAGAATTACAAGATAAATTCACTGTAGATACCTATCCAATTGCTACAAAAGGTTATGATTTGTTGAAAGATGTTATCTGTTGTTCATTCCCTTACACTCGTATTCCTATGGTATCCCCAAGTGATCATAAAAACTTCTCTTCAGTTGTACCACCGGAACCTTCACTATATCATGGTCATATCTCTCATTTTAATGATGATACTTTGGAAATTTCCTTTGCTGGTGATCCTGGAGTTTGTAAAGGTGGTCTCATTTTTAACTTGAACTGCGGTGAACTTTGTGCCATCATTAAAAAACAACCAAATTCTCAACAATCCCTCTCTGGTAATGTCTTACAATGCACTAGATATCAAACAATTTCTGCATGGGTAAACACTGCCTTGAAGAAATTACAACAACCACCATTATGGAATTAAATAAAACTAAATAGTATCTATATACATTTTACAAACCTAATTATAAAAATAAAACAAAACTATCTTTTTTAGACTCCAGTATATATATATTTTTTTTTTTTGAAATTAATTTATTAATAATTTTTAACAGAAAAAGAAAATATTTTAAACTCTTGTATCAGCATAAATATTTTCGGTTTGAGAATAGAATTTTTGTGAATCGAATAAAAATTCTTTAACATTATTTACAACACCACGGTGATACATATCAAAATTTGTTTGTTGACTATGGAAAGATTTATCTGAATCTTTTTTACTACCACCAGTGCTTGGAAGTGAAGGTTGAGCACCACCATGACTATGGCCATGATCTTCACTAGCACCACCATGGCTATGGCCATGATCGTCACTTGAACCACCATGGCTATGACCATGATCACCACCACCACCATGGCTATGATTACATTGTTGGCCACCACCATGACTATGACCATGACCTTGTCTACTTTCAAATTCTCTAATTTGTTGAATTTGTTCATAGGTTGTTTTATTGAAAACAATGGTTAAAACTTGAGAGATTGCTAATTTACCAATCCAAATAGCCATACCAACACCATAGATTGAGAATAATAAAATGAAAGGATAATTTGTAAAGTAGTATAAAAATGATTGTGCATAACCTTCAGAAAGTAATGGAGCACTTAGATCGGATCTAAAGAAATCTAATGTAACAAAGAAACCAAACACTACCAATGCAACATAGGAAAAGAGTACTGTGATGAATAAAGCTTGATTATTAATACCGATGCATTTATTGATCCAAACACAATGATGGTCGAAACGTGCAAAACAACCTTTACAAGATGGACAATGTTTTGAACGAATTGGACGATTAATTAAACAGGTTGGACAAATCAATGGAATTTGACGACCACTAGATAAAGCGTTCATAAAGTTTTCAGTTGATTTCTCTTTGGAGATATGTTTTGAAACTGAACCTGGATCTTCTTTGGTTAAACGAATGAAAAAGTAGAAAAAGTACCATGACATTGCATTTACAATTATATTTGGGAATATATTAATTGCCATAACTAATGGTGCCATTCTTAATAGGTAAACTAAATACCAAATTGAAACTGAAGTATATAGAATCGATGGTAATAACCAATTGTTTCTCTCTGGTACCCAATAATTTAAGTGTAGATAATTCTTTAAGAAATAGCCACCAACACCCAACAATGGAATACCATAAACTACTGGTAGATAACAGAGGATCCAAGTTGGTACTAAAACTGTAATCACACCTATTGCCATCCAAAATTTATGGTAATCTCTCTCAACACCACCAAATAGTTTATCATCTTTAAGTTTTGTATCTAAATAATCGATAATTTCATAATGTTCCTTTGACTCTGCCAATTGGTAGGCGGTTTTACCATCATTGTCGCGAATGGTTTTATCGACACTATCTTGACCCTCGTATGAACATAACATTGTCACCACTTGTTTATGACCTTTAAGACAACCCCAATGCATTGCAGTTCTACCTTGAATATCCTGTGCATTTGGATCAACACCTAAACTTATGAAATAACGTGCCATATTAGCATGACCTTGAAAAGCTGTCCAATGTACGGCTGTATGTAATTGAACATCTTTACATTGTACTGGGTCCAATCCCTTCTCAATTAAATAACGTACTGAATTCACTTCGTTATATTGAGCTGCATGAAGTAATGCATTATAACCCCTCTTATCCGTTATGTGAATATCTGCACCATTCTCTACCAACTGTAGAACGAATGATGAGTCTGCTTTAATACATGCCCAATGTAATGGTGTATGACCTTCCTCTATATTTTGAATATCTAAATTTGCGCCACAATCAATTAAATAACTAACCATAGCTTTATTCTTTCTCATAATTGCATAATGCATAGATGTATTACCTTCTAAATCTTTTAAATTAATAATTGATTTTAATGGTATTTGTTGTTGTTGTTGTTGCTCTTCTTTTATAATTTCTTCTTCATCTTCTTTAATTTGATTTTTATTATTGTGCGAATCAATGATGACTTGAATAAAATCTCTATATTCTTGAATATCACCATTTTTAGAAATTTCTAATAAAACCAATACTTGATTATATGGTACTGGTTGAGTATATAACAATCCTGATTTTTTTATACATTGATTTGACCATCTATTTAATAATTGTTTATATTGTTCTTGGAACATTGGTGGTAATTTACTCATTTGGTTTGGTGTTACAATTTGTAAAAATGGAATCTCTGCATTTTCATCCAATGGTCTAAATTGATGTGGTTGTTGTTGTGGAGCTTGTTGATGATGACTCATCATTTGTTGTCTTGGAGGCGTTGTTTGTATTGGAATCATTCTCTACTTATATCTTTTTTTTTCTATTCCTATAACTAATTTTTTTTTTTTTTTTTTTTTTTTTTTTTTTTATTACAATTGTTTATTTTTATTACAAAATTTTAATTTTTATCAAAAATAAAAATAATAAAAAAAAAGATATAGAAAAGATAGAAATATAAATAGAAAATATCTAAAAAAAAAAAAAAAAAAAAAAAAAAAAAAAAAAAAAAAAAATTTAAAAAAACGTGATTCGCTTGATTTTCTAAAATTAAATTTTATTTTTTTTTTTTTTTTTTTTTTTTTTTTTTTTTCTGCATTCCAACGGCAAAATATAGGATAGTCCATTTTAAATTTATATTGATTATTTGTTTTTATTTTTTGGGTTAAATTTTTTTAAAAATGGTTTGTGTGTGTATCATTGTGACCAATTGTTTATAAAAAATAAAAAAATAAAAATAAAAAAATAAAAATAGGGTTTTTGTTGTTGATATTTGTTATAGTTATTTGTTTTTCTTGGAATTCTGATGGCGGTCACAAAATTAAATATTTCTTTTTTTTTTTTTTTTTTTTTTTTACGATTTTTTTCCCACTTTTATCATTTACAAATTTGTTTTAAATTCACAGTCACACAAAAAATAAAAATATATAACAAAATAATAGAAATAATATAAAATGAGTGATAAAATAAGAAAATCAATTGAAAATGAAGAAAGTGTTAAAAGTGATAATAAAAAATTAAAAATTGAAAAAGAAATTGAAATTGATTCATTTATTATGAAATCCCCAATTGGAGCATTAAAGATAACAGCTGATGAAAAATCATTACATGGCATTAGATTATATGATAGTAAGAATTTAGATGAAGAATGTAAAAATAAGACAACTAATAAAATAATCTTACAGATTAATGAAGAGTTGGATCAATATTTCATTGGAAAACTTAAAGAATTTAAAACACCTATAAGCCTTGAACAGGGTACTGTTTTTCAAAGAAAAGTATGGGAACATCTTAGAACTATACCATATGGTTCAACATTATCATATGCATCAGTTGCAATACAATTAGGACTTGAAAAGAAATTTGCTCGTGCTATTGCAACAAGTTGTAGATTAAATATATTTTTATTAATTGTTCCATGTCATCGTGTCATCTCTTCTGCCGGCAAAGTTATTGGTTATAGTGGTAAAAAAGGTATTGATAAACAATTTATTTTATCAAATATTGAAAAGGCTAATGTTTGAAAAAAAAAAAAAAAATTTTTAAAACATAAAAACATAAAAATTAAAAAAAGGGTGTTTTTCAAAACTATAAAAAAAAATATATAAATAAATAAATAAATAAATAAATAAATAAATAAATAAATAAATAAATAAATAAATAAATAAATAAATAAATAAATAAATAAATAAATAAATAAATAATAAATAAATAACAAATTGAAGAGTGGTCAAGAAATCTTCCCTCAATATCCAATACAATAAAATCTTTTAAATTTTAAATTAAAAAAAAAAAATTTTAAAAAAAAATAATAATTTAAAATTTATGCAATAAATACTATAATTAAAGTGGTTATATTAATAAAATAATAATTTATTTTTTTTTACCTTTTTAATTTTGAAAAAAAAAAAAAAAAAATTCCCAAATGAATTAATTCATTTTTATTTCTGCATTGGCATGATCAGTGAAAAACATTTTCTATTAATAATTTTTTTTCAACTTTTTCAACGAATTGAATTCATGTAACTGATTTCAAAAAAAATCTAAAAATTTGAAAATTTTTTTATAATTTTTTTTTTCCAATTATCATTTTTATTTTTTTTTTCACCATACAATTTTTTTTTTTTTTTCTTTTTAAAAAATTATTTGTATTTATATTTATTATTTGTATTTGTATTTTGTATTTATATAATTTTTAATATTTAATTTTTTACTGAAAAGGAAAAGAAAAAAAAAAAAAAAAAAAACACAAAAAAAGAAATGATTATTTTAGTAAAAACTTCAACAGTAACATTCTCGTTGGATGTTAATCCATCAGATAAAGTTGAGGTATTAATTAAAAAAGTATGTGAAAGAACTTCAATGTCAGAATATCAATTTAACCTTGTATTTGCAGGTGAGCCAATGGATGTTCAAGCAACAATTGCGTCACATGGTATTAAAAAAGAAGGTACAATTCATTTACAAACAATTAAGGAATTAACATTTGATGTTGAATATGGTACTGTAGTTCTAAAAGTTACAATTCCAAATAAATCTGGTTTAACTATTTTAGAATTAAAAAGGTAAATGAAAAAATAAAAATAAAAATAAAAAAAATATTAATATTAATATTAATATTTTTTATTTATCTATTTTAAAAAAAAAAAAAAAAAAAAAAAAAAAAAAAAAAGTCATATTTGTTCAGTTTTAGCAGCAAATCAACCAGATATTTATTCACAACCATTGACATTATCACAAAGTGGTAAAACATTTACAGACAAAGAATTAGTTCATAGTGTTGTGAAAAGAATGGAAACTTTAATATTAGAGAAGAAATCTAGTAGTGGTAGTGGTAGTGGTAGTGGAACAGAGGATAATGGTGTACAAGATAGTCAAAATGTTATACCAATTATCAATAAAGAGGAGATTTTATCACATTTCATTGGTAACTCAATTTCAAACGATGTTGAAATTGTGTTTTGTTTCGATACAACCACCAGTATGAATGCAGTCATCGTTGAAGTTAGAAAGAAACTTATGGAGACCGTTACAAACTTAATGAAAGAGATTCCATTGATTAGAATTGGTGTTATTGCAATGGGTGATTTCTGTGAAGAACGTCCATTGTATATATTGGATTTAACAACTGATGTTGAGAAAATCGTAAACTTTATTAATGGTGTAAAGGAAACATCTGGTGGTGATGAACCTGAATGCTATGAATACGCCCTTCACAAAGCTAAATTCCTATCATGGTCATCACATACCAGTAAAGCTTTAGTAATGATTGGTGATAGTCCACCACATCCACCATACTATACCAATCATCATTTAAATTGGGTCAGAGAGTGTGATGATTTAGAAGCTTTGGGTGTCAAAATCTATGGTATCGTTGCAATTCACGAGAAGTATCGTTACTTTTATCAAACAATCTCTGAAAGAACCGGTGGTCTATGTATCCTTTTCTCACGTTTTGAATTGATCACTGAAATGTTTTTAGCAATCTGTATGAGAGAAGCCTCCTCTGCGAAATATGAACAATATAAAAAAGAAGCAAAAGAAAGAGGAGCTGAGGGTTTAGATTTAATCTTTAATGATTTAGATAAACCAAATTTTGATGTCACCACTACCGCCACTGCTCTAGAATCAACTGATAAACCAGAAGAAGATTCAAATAATATTAATACACCAGAAGAAAATGCTAGCTCATCAAATACCACCACCACCACCACTGTTACTACTAAAAAAGTAGAATCTAATGAACCAATCAAATTACCAAAGCATTATGGTGTTTTAAATTCCAATTTCGATAAAAATGAAGATTGGTGTAATTTTATTGATGATGATCAATCAAAGGTTGAAACTTTCACCAAGCCAATGTTTGGTAGTCGTTATAAGGCATCATCCAAGGCATCAAAATACAAGATACCAGTGTTGGGTTTAGTTATCGGTAATCAACATATTGGTTTTAAAACATTCCAAAAAAAATTGATTTTAAAGACATTAAAAGATGAAACTAGATTATATCTCAATGACTATCGTTTAGATTCTCTTTATAGTATACCTTTTAATTCATTATTCATCGCAACTTTCTCTGTGGGGGATGTAGAGTCTTTCAATGTTTTATCGGATAAAATCGATAAACTTCAAAAACAATTTACAAATACTCCAATCTATTTGTTAGGTTTACAATCTGATATTAAAAATACAACCACCGCTTCCGCTAGCACAAACGATTCGGCTTCAACTGAATCTCCAACTTCAACAAATTCAACTCCTGTTGATAAAAATGATATAGATAATTTATTAAGAAACAAAAATTTATTAGGTTATTCTGAATGCTCAATTAATAATCCCACTGGTTTAGAAAAGAAAATTTTAAAATTATTTGAATCAACTCAATCAAAATAAAATAAAAAAAAAAAAAATAATAAAAAAAAAAATTAAAAAAAAAAAAAAAATTAAAGTAAAAAAAAAAATATTCAAAGAACGATAGAGTATTGAAAAAAAAAAAAAAAAACAAAAAAAAAAAAAAAACAAAAAAAAAAAACAAAAAAAATATCTTATTTTACAAACAGTTCAAGATTTGATTGTGATTCATTGAACAAAAAAAATCATTAGTTACCCAATAATATAGTTTCATTTGAAATTTCACTTAAACAGGGGAATATGTCAAAACCAGGGTTTTTTTTTAAAAAAAAATAATTTTTTATTTTTTATATTTTTTTTTTTTTGTTTTTGAAAAAAAAAAATCCTAAAAAAGGAATATATTAATTAATAAACAATGTTTTTTTTTTTTTTTTTTTTTTTTTTGTTTTTTAAAATAATTTTATAGGTTTGTAGAAATTATAATAATATTATTTAAATATATTTTTTTTAATTTTTTTTTTTTTTTTTTGTAAAACAATTACCTAAAAAAAAATTTTTTTTTTTTTTCTTTATTTTATTCTTCTTATTTACATATAGATAACAAAACTAAAAAAAAAAATAAAAAATGGCAGACTTTTATAATACAAATATTGGTGATATTTTCCCAAATTCTAAGTGTGAAATATATAGCGTTCATTCTGACTACCCAGTTAAAGATGCTTTCGAGGTATATATTAAATTATTTTTTTGTGAACAAAAAAAAAAAAAAAAAAAAAAAAAAAAAAAAATATATAAAAAAAATAATAACTATGTAATACCAATATAGGTTCTAACTTTATTATTTTCATTAGTTAATGATTAAAAAGAAAATTCTTTCATTACCAGTTTATGATACAAAAACAAGAAAATATAACAAGTTTATAGATATGTTAGATATTGTTTCATTTTGTATCAATCACTTTTCACAAAAAGAATTAAGCGAGTTGGATTTAAATTTCATTCTCGAGTCAAAAGAAATTTTCCAAAAATTCAAAATTGGTGATATTTGTGGTAAATATTATTTTTTATTATTAAAACTATTATTATTATTATTGTTATTATTATTATTATTGTTATTAATATTATTAAATTTTATTTATTTATTTTTTTTTGTTTTCAAAATAGATTTATCAGGTAGAAATGGATATTACCCGGTTGAATCAACAGCACCATTAAAGATTGGTATTGATTTAATGACTAAATGGGGTGTTCACCGTTTACCAATTATCGATTCAGAGGGTACATTAATTTCAATTCTCACACAATCAAGAGTGGTTGAATATATTCAAAATCATATTCAAAATATTGATGGATTAGACAAGACATTGGGTCAATTAAAAGATTTTGGTACAAGTTCAGTCATTAGCATTAAACATGATCGTATGGTAATTGATGCCTTTAGATTAATGCATGAAAATGGTATTAGTGCTGTTCCTGTAGTAAATCAAATCGGTATTTTAATTGGTAACATTAGTGTTTCCGATATGAAAATGGTTGGCTATGATGGTACTTTATTCAGTAGAATGTTTTTACCAATTGAGTCTTTCTTAGAAATGAAACCAAAAAATCAAAATATTGATATTGTACGTACATA
>CM069768.1:1277500-1297500 GCA_036169595.1 Dictyostelium firmibasis
AAATTAAAATCTATCAACCTTCACAAAGTTGAAAATATTACAACCACTGGTATTTGTCATATTATTAAAAATACAAATCTTAGTTTTCTTAATTTTAATGGTATTTCAGGCTGGGATATTAGGTATTGTAGAAAAAATATTTAATTTAAATTTATAAAAAATGGCTATTTATTAATATATTTATTTTATTTACTATAGAACTCTTGCCCCATATTGTGCACATTTTACATCAATGGATTTGGGATCTAGTAATAATTTATCGGATGATGATTTGAAAGCATTAACCAGACAATGTAAAAAATTAAAGTTCATCTCATTAAAGAGTTGTAAATTAATAACAGATCATGGTGTTTTAGAGCTAATTCATGATTGTCCCCAATTGATGGACTTAAATTTGGCATCATGTAGTAAAGTTACACGTACAAGTGTCCAACATGTACTTCAAAATCTTCATAATCTTACTACACTCAATCTTTCGTCCTTCAAAAATATCCATCCAATAACTTTCCCTAAGAATCCATATAGACTTTTAAATACACTCACCACTATTGATCTTTCATTCACCGATGTCAAAGATGAAGATATTTTCCAATTAACTGAGTATGCTGCAAACTTAAAAAGCTTACGTTTGGTAGCCTGTGTTGAAGTCACCGATGAATCAATGTTAATGATATCAACTCATTGTAAGAAATTGTTTAATGTTGATTTATCTCGTGATCAACAACAAGGTTCATCAAACTATTCCACAAGCAAAGGTCCAATGAAAATTACTTTTGCGACTGTCGAAGCATTGTTTTTAACTTGTCACGACCTTCAAAAAGTTGCCCTCTCTTATTCAAGCAAAAATAATATAACAAAGAGAAGTGTAATGGAAGTTCATGATCGTAGAATCTCTTCTGGACTAAAAAATATTAATTTCACTTTAAACGAAGAATCTGTTACCGGAATTATTAGTAGTAATACAGGTATCAATAACAGTCTTATTAATCATGGTAGTAATAATCTTATTAATAATAATAATAATTATAATAATAACAATAATAATAACAATAACAATAATAATAACAATATTAATAATAATAACAATAATAGTAATTATAATCCACCAATTCCAATCCCATTAAATAACAATAACAGTAGTAATAGCAATAATAATATAAACAACCCAAATTTCTATAACCCAATTATGCCAAATAATAATATTCCGATCACAACAAATATTCCTTGAAAAAAACCCAAATGTTATAATATAAATTTCAACAACGCCTATATTAAAAATTAGAATAATCCTTAAATATAAATTATTTTTTCTTTCAAAATATCAAATTGTTATTTTTTTTTTAATAAAAAAAAAAATTTCATTATAAAGGTCATTTAATAACCAATAACCTTCTCATTATTTAAAACTGTAATTCCAAAAAAAATAAAAAAAAATAAAAAAAAAAATTAAAAAATAAAATAAAAACAAACAACCAAAACATTAATTTTTCGTTTTGCAAGTAAAGATATAAGTGAGATTTTCAATAAATAATAAACAATAGGTTACCAATAATATTTCTCATAAATTAAAGGATTGATTTTCTTCTTTTTTAAAAAATTTTATTTGTTTTTTTTTTTTTTTTTTTTTTACCACTGTAGTTAAATATTATGTTAAAAATGATTACTATTTTTTTTTTTTTATACGTTGGTTATTAAATTTATTTAAAACCAAAATATTACTATGAAGATATATGGAAGTGTTTGATTTTAAATTGATTATTTAAATGAGATAAATGTGAGTGCAGTTGATAAAACAGCAACAACAGCTAAAAGAATTTTACCGGAAGTTTCAACTTGTGGAACAGTAATACCTTTGACAGTTTCATCCCAAAACTAAAAATAAAAGTAAACCATAAAATACAAATAATTAGTTTAAAGATGACCTTCTAATATTATTATTATTATTATTATTACTATTATTATTATTATTATTATTATTATTATTATTATTATTATTATTATTATTATTATTATTATTATTATTATTATTATTATTATTATTATTATTATTATTATTATTATTATTATTATTATTATTATTATTATTATTATTATTATTATTATTATTATTATTATTATTATTATTATTATTATTATTATTATTATTAATACTAAAAATGATGTGCTATATGGTGACTTACAATATGTCTGACACCAGTACAGAAATGGTAAGTTAATGGTAATGCAACAGCAAATTTAGCTGGATAAACCAATGCTGGATATTGAGTTTGAAGCATTTCGATGTAGTAAATTGCATCATGTGGTGCAAAAAGAGTAACACCTGCAAGACCAGCAACACCTATATAATATAGAATGCATTATTAATAACATTATTATTAAAAGGAAGAAAAAAAAAAGAAAAAAAGAGGGTGGAACAGAAAAGAAATCAAACAATAATAAACCATAATTTTTATCTCTTTTAATCCAATGTATACCAAAATTAAACTATATGTCCCTCTGGTTATGTTTTTTTTTTTTCCAAAGGAGGTATTTAAAGAAATCTTTTTTTTATCTTTTTTTTTCTTCTTTCTCAATAAATTTGTCTTATATTTTATATAGTGAAAGTATTATCGTAATTTGAGTGCAATTTTCTTACCTAAACCTAAACAAATACCAGTAGCACGATGCATAATTGACATAACAGCTGGTAATGGGAATTTATATATGGTGAGATGTGGTGAGGTTGGTTGATGTGGGGTTCTAAGTTCATCAATTCTTTTTTCGGTGATGGTAAATGGTTTGTTGGTTTGAGTTGAGTATGATGAAGTGGCATTGGATGCATTTACGTGTTGGGTTGGTGCAATAATGCTGGTTTTAGAGCTAAGAGCATTGCTTACAACAAACTTATCAAAATTTTTGAAAAGTGGTGCATTTCTATATGTGAATGTATTTAAAGTTCTTCCAAACATCTTTTAGTGATTTCTTTAATATGTCAGAGAATGACCTTTTGTTTAATGTATAATATGAAAAAAATAAAAAATTTTAAAAAAAAAATAAAAAATTTTTTGTTCAAAAAAATTCAAAAAAAAAAAATAAAAAAATAAAAAAAAATAAAATAAAAATAAAAATAAAAAAATAAAAAATAAATAAAATAACAATGTCAAATAAAAAATGATTGAAATTCAACTAAACAAAGGCAAATAAAAAACAAAAGACACAAATTTAAACATGTTTTAATTTTTTTTTTTTTTTTAAAAATGTAATTTAATATTTTATTTTATTTTTTTTTTTTAAAAAAAGAGTTTTTTTTTTTTTTAATTTTTTTTCTCAAAAACAAATAGATTTGGTATCTCATTTCAAAATATAAAACCTAAATAAACTCTATTTAATTGTTTTAGAAAAAAAAAAAAAAAAGAACAATGTTAGAATATTTTTTTTTCTTTTTTAATTTTTTTTTATTTTGAATAAAAAAATTTAGGTGGTATAATATATTGTCAGGTAAATGGAAAAATCTTATAATCATTTTTTTTTTCATGTTAAAGGAATTGACATGAGATTTTTTTGTATCATCATTGAAATATATTTACTGCCACTAAAATTTTTATATTAATTTTTTTTTTTTTGTACGTACCAATACGAAAAGAATAAAAAATTTTGTGATGCCTCAAAGCGTTGGATGAATATAAAAAATGAAAAAAAAAAAAAAAAAAATAAACTATCAAAAAAAAAAAACTTTTTTTTTAAAAAAAAAGTAAATTTTAAAAAAAAATAATATTTTTTTTTTTTTAAAAAAGTTACGTGACTTCTTTATAAAAAAAAAAAAACAATAACAAAATTAAATAATTTAATACTTTTGAGGACTTTTTTGGTAAAAAAAAAAAAATTTTTATAAAAAAAAAAAATTGATTTATTAGAGGTTGTATTTACATGTTACAGATTTTTAATTTGAAGCATTTTTAGAATTTTCAACTTTGATTGTAATATCTAAAAGATTTTGAATTGCTAAAGGCATATTGTTATCAGTTGATAATAAAACGTATCTAATGACTTCATCAGATGTATTAGGGAATAGTTCTTTTAATTGTCTAGCTGATCTTTCCTCTGGTCTTGTCTTCATTAAACCTGGAGTTGAATTTTGATCAACAAAGAATGGATTTGTTGAAAATGGAGTGATTGTAGTAGAATTACAGAAAGGATCTAAATTTTGAAATGGTTGTGGGGTTGTTATTTTTGATGGTTTATTATCATTATTATTATTACCAAACAATGAGGAGTTATAATCTGGTGGTGAGAAAGATGGAGGGAATGATGATGTATTTGTTGTTGTTGTTGTTGTTGGGAAATTATTAAAATATCTTGGTTGTGGTTGCACCATTGGTTGTGGTACTGGAACATAAATTGTTTTAATTTGTGGTGGTGGTGGTGGTGGTTGATCAACAACATTGAGATGATCAAAATCCTTTAAAACATCTTGAAACAATTTAGATTGAGCCAATTGTCTTTTTTGTTCTGGTGAGGAATATTTAATTTCCAAGAGGAGATCATTAACTCTTTTTTTATTTCTTTCATGTCTTTCATATTCATCACGTTCACGTTGACGTTGTAAACGATCCTCTTCATCCAATCTTTGTTGTCTTTTTTGTCTTTCACGATATTGTTCTTGATCGACTTCTCTCATGAAATAATTGATTGTTGACTCTACATTGTTACGATTGTCATAGAGTACACGTTTAATTTGATGATCTGAGAATTTACTACCAAAGATATCTCTAACTTGTGCAACTAATCTTAAATCTCTTTCACGTTCTCTTTGTTCATGTTCTTTCTTTATACGATTCTCTTCTAATCTTCTCTCAATTTGATATTGTTCAGCTTCTAAATATTCATGTCTTCTTTGAAGATTAATAATTGATGAATCTAAACTCCAATTATTTCTTTCTAATGTTGAATATAAGAAATGGTCTCTTGACTTTTATTTTTTTTGAAAAAAAAAAAAAAAAAATTAATATTTTTGGTTAAAGGTTTGGATGAAATTAATAAATTATTTTAAAAAACATACGAGCAATGGAAACATTGAGAGAACTTGATTGATTTTTTGTTCTTTTTCATATGGAGAGATTTTCATTTCTTCTTTTTTGTTAAAAAAAAACATTTAATTTTTTTTTTTTTTTTTTTTTTTTTTTTAAAAAATTGTAAATAGTTATTAAAAATAAAATTGAAATATAAAAATAATACAAATAATAATACAAATAACAAATATATAAAAAAAGGATGAGGAGAGAAAATAAGAAAAAAAAAAACACACAAAATTTAAATATTTTTGATTTCCCAAAATTTTCTTTTTTTTTTTTTTTAAATTCAGCGAAAAAAATAATTTGATAATAAAACACAGAAAATATCCTATTAACAGATGTTTTTTATATTTTTATCATTCCTTATTCCAATAAAAAATTTATTTGACAAGAAATAATATAATGTATTCATTTTGTAATACAATTTATAATATTATTTAAAATCTATTTTATATATTATCATTTTATTATAAATTGTAAAAAAAAAAAAAAAAACAAAAAAAAAAAAAAAAACAAAAAAAAAGTGTGAATTTTTATTTTTTTTAGCTTTAATATAACCAAAAAAGCCCAATACTAATTCTCAACAATCTTGGAAATAAACTCAAAATCTAAAAGTTATAACTTTTTTTATTTTTTTTTATTTTTATTTTTTTTTTTTTTATTTTTTTTTATTTTTTTTTATTTTTTTTTGTTTTTTTATATTTTTTTTATTTTTTTTTATATTTTTTTTTTTTTTTTTTTTTTTAATTTTCAATAAATGAATTAATTATTATCATTTCTCTCGTATACTTATATAAAGATGGAAAATAACAAAGAGAATACATTGAATGGAATTATACCAAAACCAAAAATAAGAGTTGTTAAAAAAGTTATTAGAAAGAAACCAGTGCAATCTGACAATGGTGATACCCCGACCAATAAATTAAATGAACAACTTTCAAACTTAAAATTAGATAATAACACTACCACTACCACTACCACTACCACTACCACTTCCGATACCACGACAAATACACCCGATAATAAAGCAAATGTTCAAAAAAAATCTGATATATTAAAAAAATCAATCAAAGAAAAGATTCACTATGATAAATTAACATACAATGCTCAAATGTTATTGATTGAAGATGAAACAACTGAAAATGAATTAAAAACTAATTATGTATGTAATAATAATAATAATAATAATAATAATAATAATAATAATAATAATAATAATAATAATAATAATAATAATAATAATAATAATAATAATAATAATAATAATAATAATAATAATAATAATAATAATAATAATAGTATAAAGTATACATTTACACAATATAAATGGATGAATTTGATAAATTAATATATACAATATATACACGCATATAGTATAATTTATTTCAACCAGATCATTATAAAGATGTAGTTGCAGAGAGATCATCGTCAGGAAAATGTGGATATCCGTGTTGTAATAAAGCATTGGGAGGAAAGAAATTGACTCAAAAATATTTAATTTCGATTAAAGAGCAAAAAGTATACAATGTTGAAGAATTATCAATGTTTTGTTCGTCCGATTGTTTAGTTAAATCAAAACTTTACGCATCAACATTAGATGAAACCGCCGTTTATTTGAGAAATGTTGAAAGTAAAAAAATTTTACCAACTCAAGATACTTTATTAATACAACCACAATCACAATCACAATTACAATCACAATCACAATCACAATCACAATCACAATCACAATCACAATCACAATCACAATCACAATCACAATCACAATCACAATCACAACAACCAAAATCAACAGCTCAACCGATTGAATTCTTAAATAAATTCGAGTATGTATACCGTAAACACACAGATACATACAGATACAGATACATATGTTAAAAGTAAAAAAGAATATTATTACTAAATATACTATGAAAAAAAAAAAAACAATAGAAAATCATTAGTAATTACAGAGAACGAAAATGCAAGTTTAATACCACCAAATTTAACATTTGATAAAAATACAGATAATGAAAAAATTAAAACAGATAATAAACAACAACAACTACCAAATAAAAAAATAATAGGATCAATAAAATCAAAAACAATAACAACAAAAGCTATAAGCAAACCAAAGAAAAAGATAATTGTTACAGATGATGTAAAGGTACCGATTGTAAAAAAAGAGATTAAAATTAAGGATAGTGATGACGATGATGACTACGACAGTGATTTAGATGATTTTAGTGAAGATGAGGGTACATTGTTAGGTGATGAACAAGATGATGCGCCAATGATTTTAAATGAAGATGAAGATGAAGAAAATGAAGAAGAGGAAGAAAATTATGATGATAAAAGTGATAAAAGTGAGGATGAATTTTCATTATTCAGACCGACACCAATGTCAGGTAAAAAGATTGAGGAATTGTTTAAGCCACACATTTCAAACTATCACATGGTTTATTCTACATTGAGTCAATTTACAACAAAACATACAAATAACTATTTACAATTCAATCAAATTAATTATGAATATATATTGGAACAAAATCTACAAATTAAAACTAATCTTCATTCTCAATTATCATTAGTTTATCAGAATGTAATCGATGAATTGGGTTTCAAAATTACTACAGCTAAAGAAAAAGTTACAATCTTAATTGATACTTTTAAATTCGATAAAGCTGTACCATCTTTAAGAAGAAACCATTGGAAAATGTTAATTTTGGTATTTTTAAAATCGTATGTTTTTTTTTTTTTTTTAAAAAAAAAGAGGTTATCAAAATACAAGTAACTAATATAATTTTTTTTTATTTTCATTAAGTTTATCATCAATTGATGAAGAAATTTTAAAGGATATTCAAGATAATAGTGGTAAATTTGAAAATTTAGTAAAAGAATGTAGCTTTGATATGGAGACATTAAAAGTATTTCAAGATTTATTAATTCAAGGTTATCAATAACTACTATTTAAATAAATTATTTTCATATTAATACAAATCCATTATATTTTTATGTATCATATCCCAAATATATTCTTTTTTTTTTTTTTTTTTTTTTTTTTAGGGCAAACCTAAAAAAAATTGAAAATAATTCTTATCATATTTTGAAAATCCTTCTCTCTGAGGATAAGAAAAAAAACAAAATAATAAAAATAAAAATAAAATAAATAAATAAAAGATGATACAATTGCAAGCAATTTGAAAGATAATAATTTTGGTATTCAAGAAAAATGACCATTTCTCAGAATTTTTTATTTTTTTTTTATAATTTTTTTTTTTTTATTTTTTTGCGCTTTTTTTAATTTTTATTTTTTAAAATTATTTTGTTCAATTTAGATAACAGATGTAATAATAATAATTGTGAAACATATAAATTAAACAAAAAAACCAATAAAAAAACAAATTGAAATTATTATGTGAATTTAGTGGAATAGATTGAAATAGTACAACACATAAAAATGACTAAAAGGATATTAAATGTTGCAGAAAAACCATCTGCTGCAAAAGAGATTTCAGCCATATTATCAAATAAAAGAGCGACAGTTGTAAGTTTTATTGTTACTTCTATTTAAAATAGAAATAGGTTATATATTTATGTAGAATTTTTTCTGGAGGGAAAAAAAATAGTTGACATATATTTATATTTATTTCTCCAGTCAGTGATAGAGTTTTCTATTAAAAACATCAAGTTTTATTTCATTTGCAATAAAAATAATTGTTTTTTTAGGTAAATAATCGCTGACTTGAACAATTAAATATAAAAATGTGTTTCATCATTTTTCCATCAATAATAGTTGAAACTTAATACTTTTTTTCTACCTTTTTTAAAGCACATAATTTATATATATAAATTAACTTTTTTTTTTTTTTTTTTACCCATCCTCAGAGAGAAGGATTTTCAAAATATAATAAGCTTTGGGATTTTAAATATAATATATTAAATTTTAATGATTGTGAAATGATATTTACATCTGTTACAGGACATTTAATGGAGATTGATGTAGTTGAGCAATTTAAACCATGGGCATCTTGTGATCCTATTCAACTATTTGAGGCACCAATAAGAAAATCTGTACCATCGGATAAAGAGCCATTAAAGAAAACTTTGGAAAGAGAGATAAAGAAAGCTGATATATTAATTCTTTGGTTAGATTGTGATAGAGAAGGCGAGAATATTGCATTTGAGGTATTGGAAGTTTGCAAAGGTGCAAAAAAGAGATTCGAATTCTATAGGGCACATTTCTCTGCGATCATTCCAAGAGAAATCGATAGAGCATGTAAAAACTTGGTAAAACCAAACGAAAAAGATTCAATTGCAGTCGATACAAGAATGGAAATTGATCTTAGAATTGGCGCTGCTTTCACTAGATTTCAAACTTTATATTTAAAAAAATTTAAAATTAGTTCTAATAGTAACGATCGACCTCCTCCTGCATCCAGACCAAATGGTCATGGTGGTGGTATACTTTCATCAAATAATAGTTCAGGAGGTAAAGAAATTATTAGTTATGGACCATGTCAATTTCCAACTTTAGGATTCGTAGTTGAAAGATATTTTAGAATTGTAAATTTTAAACCAGAGGATTTTTGGAGTTTATCAGTTATTCATGAAAAATCCGATAGTGGTAAGAAGATACCAGTAACATTTTCATGGTGTAGAAAACGTTTATTTGATTATACGTCTGCATTTATATTGTATGAAAAATGTTTAGATAATACAGAAGCAACGGTTGTTGATGTCACATCAAAAGAGAGTAGATATAGACCTGTACCATTGACAACGATTGAACTTCAAAAAGCAGCGTCAAAGAAATTGAGAATTTCATCAGCTCAAACGATGCAATTAGCAGAGGAACTTTATACCAAAGGTTTTATTAGTTATCCTAGAACAGAGACAGATTCATTTCAAGCGGGTACAGATTTAAAGGGTTTGATTAGTAATCAAAGTACAAATCCAGAATGGGGTGCATATGCAAGTCGTTTAGTTAATAACAATGAGTTTGTTTATCCGAAATCGGGAAAAAACAATGATAATTCACATCCACCAATTCATCCAACATCTGCAGCAACTGGTTTAACAGGTAATTCGAAAAAGATCTATGATTTTATTACTCGTAGATTCCTAGCATGTTGTTCAGAGGAGTCTGTGTTTGCAAACACCACAGTCACCATCGATATTGAAGGTGAAGGATTTTCAGAGACTGGTACAATGGTTTTGAAATTGGGATATCTTGAAGTGTATCCATTTGATAAACGTAATGATAAATTAATTCCAACCTATCAAAAAGGTGAAAGATTTACACCAAAAAGAATCGATCTTACAAAGGGAACAACAATGGCACCTCATTACATAACAGAAGCAGAGTTATTGACAGCGATGGATACAAATAAAATCGGTACTGATGCAACAATGGCAACTCATATTCAAACCATTCAGGATCGTTTATACGTTACAAAGAATGAAAGTAATCAATTCGTTCCATCACATTTAGGTGTATCATTGGTTGCAAGCTATGAATTGATGGGATTTGAATTTTCCAAACCAAACCTCAGGGCGGCCATCGAAGCAGATGTCGATAAAATTAGTAGAGGTCAAAAAACAAAACAAGATGTACTTCAATCAACCATTGAAAAGTATAAACAACTCTATCAATTGGCAAACCAAAATACAGATTGTTTCGATAGATCATTTAGAGAATTCTATGAACCTGCAGATCCAAAAGGTGGAGAGTTTCGTGTTTTGGTACCACAGTTTTCACGTTGTGGTAAATGTAATGGTAGAATGCAATATAAATCGGATCAAAATCAAGAAACACCAAAGAGAATCTTATTTTGTCCTCAATGTATCGATACATTCGATTTACCAATCAAAGGTGATATCTCTCAGTTGGTAACAACAACTGGCACACCACAAATTTGTCCAATTTGTAAATATCAAGTCCTTAGTGTAAAAAATCCTGTAAATGACCAAAGTTATACCATATGTCCGAAATGTAGAAGTTTTCCACCAAATTCAACTCATAAAAAACCATTTCATTGTTTTCAATGTACTTTTACTTGTAATTTAGCAACTGGTAATAGGCAACAACAGCAACAGCAACAACAACCACTACAACAAACTAATTATAATAATAATAATAATAGTAGACCAACAACAACCAGAACAACTAGAACAACAAATACAACTCAACGTAGAACTTTTACAGCATCTAATAACAACTTTAATAACAATAATAGTAGAAATCCAGATCGTAATTTTATTTTTTAAAAACAAAAACTGTAAAGACCTATTTTTTTTTATATTTTTTTTAAATAAAAATTAATTTCTTTGTTTAACAAAAAAATTACATGCACATATTTATTTTTTTTTGTTATTTTTCTTTTTATTTAGGAAGTGATAGAAAAAATATTAATATTTTTTTTATTTTAAAATAAAGTTGCTTTAATAAGTTTTAGTTAAGAAATAAGCATCACAGTTATAAGTTGGGCAAGTTGTAATTGAAGTATAGGAGACTAAATCATAACCTGTTGGACAAACTGGAATCGAAAGGATACATAAACGGGTATCATTATCATTTGAACAAGTTGGATTGGATAAACAACGGTTTGAATCTCTTTCATATGTAACAACATGACCACTTTGGCATTTTAATAATGGTAATGCTGGACAACTTGAAATTGGGTCTGGTAATCTTACATATGAAGATGAAACAATAGCTTCACCTTCACTATTAATTGTACCAACACCAATTAATCTATTCTCTTGGGATTCAAATTGTTTTTGGAATAACCAATTGCTATCGAAATGATTAACATTGGTTTCATATTGTTGTTTAACATCATTAACATTAGTTGTAGTATCAAAATTTAATAAAATGGCTGAAACTGATGGACATGGGGTTGTAATACAAACAATACCTATTTTATTTAATTTTAATTTTAAAATAAAGAAAGATTATTAAATTTAATTTTAATTATTTATTTTTTTTTATAAATACAAAAAAAAAAAAAAAAATTACCTGATAAAGCAAACATATAATATTTATCAGTTGAAGTTAAAGAATTTCCAAGTGGAAGTTGTTTATAAACTCTTTTTACTTTGAAATCATTGACATTGTAACCATTTCTGTTTGCAATGATTGTACCGTAAAAGATAGCAGTGTTGGCTTCTTGGAGTAAGAAATAATTTTGTTCTATGCCATTTGGGAAAACAAAATTTTCAATTACAATTTCAGGATCTTGAGTATTGACCTTATGAACTCTATATTGGCTACATGGTGTTGTAATGCAATAGATTGGGACATGTGTTACTTTATAGTAATAATTTGTTGGTAATTGACTACCAAAACAAATACAAATTGAAATAGCTGTAAAGATTAAAGTGATTATAGAATTTTTAAACATTTTTTATTTTAAATTAATTATATATTTTTATTGAAATAATTTTATTTTTTAATTTATATTAAAAAAAAAAAAAAAAAAAAAAAAAAAAAAAAATTATTAAAAAAAAAAATCATATCAATTTCCTTTATAATAAAGGAAATTTAATACAAACACTTTAAATTTTACTTTTTAATTATTGTTAATTTTTTATAGTCTTATAGTAGGTTGTAGTTGCAAAAATCTTAATCACATTATTTTTAAAAAAATCAAGATGCAAATATTTGCATTAACTTTTTTATAAAATTCAACAAATCTTTTTCTTTTTTTTTTATTGGTCATTGTTAAAATTATTTTATTATAAATAATAAAATAAAATTTTTCCACTAATTTTCTTTTTTTTTTTTTTTATTCAGACGATATTATTTTGATTAAAAAAACGATAGTGCAAACATTTATTGGGGTGATTTTTATTTAACCAAAATTTAATAAACAATAAAGATTAGTATTTAATTTTCTTTATTTTTTTTTATTTTTTTCCTCTCCATTACTAAAATATTATTCAATAGTTTCATAGAATAGTATTGTTTGATCTTTTTTTTTTATTAGAAAATTTTCTAACTATTAGTTTTTTCAAAATGGTGTCTCTAATTAAAATGATTTTTAATATTATGATTATAAAATATGAAACTAACATCAGCCATTTTATACTTCATTAAACTGGTTTATAAATTTTTTAGCAGAAACATTTTTAAAAAAAAAGTGTGTTTCGCTGCACAAAGAAATTATTTTTAGAAAATTGAATCATTTCTTTTTTTAATTTTTCACAAATTCAAGCAACAATTTTTTTTGAATTTGCCAAAAATTTTTTTTTTTTTTTTTTTTTTTTTTTTTTTTTTTTTTTTTTTTTTTACAACACTATCATCTAAATAGGAATGACTAAATGAAACAACTAGATTTCACAGCAGTTCATGCAATATTTAAAATATTATCAACATCACTTGGACCTAAAGGGCTAGATAAAGTGATTGTTAATGTACAAAAGAGTAAAACATTTGAAAAGAATCAAAGAAATGATGCTCAACAGTTTGACACAGATGACTTGATAATAACAAACGATGGTGCAACCATTATGAAATCATTACCCATTTCTCACCCATTAGGTATTATACTACAACAATTATCAAATTCTATTGATGTATGTTTCTAAAAAAAAAAAAAAAAAATTAAAAAAAAAAAACCTGTCGAATATACTGATTATCATCCCATACAATTATTCCTTCAGACAAAAATAGGAGATGGAACAACATCAGGTGTTATTTTAGCATGTAAATTATTAGAAGAATCGGAAAAACTATTAATTAGAAACTATCATCCAAATTTAATCATCAGAGCATTTAAAATTGCATATGAACAATGTAAATCAATACTAAACTCAAATTGTATTGAACTATCAATACCAAATGATTTATTATCAAACCAATTTAATAATAACAATAATAGTGATAATAATAATAATAATAATAATAATAGTGGTAGCATTGGTGAAACGATTAAAATACTTGAACAAATTATATCAACTTCGTTATCATCGAAAATTTTAAATAGTTATTTAAAACAGTTTACAAGATATTGTTTTGAGGCAATATCAATAATTAAAGAGGTAGTCAAACATGATGATGATAATGATGTTTGTTGTGATGGTGGCGATGATATTAGTAAAATTGATCGAGTGAGAGTATTTGAAAATATACAATCAAATATAAAATATATTAAATTATTAGGTAATAATATATCATCTAGTAAATTGATTAGAGGTATAATATTACCATTGAATTTAAACTATTCAAATTTAATTTCAATAAATAACAACAATCAACTTGATAATAGCCCATCATCATCATCATCTCTAATATTTAGAACTGTTTTGATTAGTTTTGACATTGGATACATTGATGAAAATTCTCTCAAACTAATTCAATACAGTAATTTAAATTTTAATGTTTGTATCCAAAGAAAAAGAAAAAAAAAAACAAAAATAAAAAAACGAAATAATTTACTAAGGTTCGATTTTTTACAAATTTAGAGAAGAGAAATGATTGAAAATGAAAAAAGGCAGCTAGAAATCAAACAAGCAAAAGAATTTATTGAGGCTATAAAAAAACAAAGCGATAATAATAATAATAATAATAATATTATAATTTTCTCAAGTAAAAGAATATCA
The DNA here is from genome assembly GCA_036169595.1 of Dictyostelium firmibasis. Lineage (NCBI taxonomy): Eukaryota > Evosea > Eumycetozoa > Dictyosteliales > Dictyosteliaceae > Dictyostelium > Dictyostelium firmibasis. The sequence continues at coordinate 1,292,137 of CM069768.1, forward strand.
TTAACTTGTTTAAAATTATTACAAGATAATAATATAAAAACAATTTTTAATCTTGATGATAATCAATTATTAAATATTCAAAAAGTTACAAATTCACCAATGGTTTTAAATTCAATTACATCATCATCAAATAATTTCAGTGGTATTTATGGTAATTGTAATATTAATATATTGTTTGAAAAACAATCAGAATACTATATAGAGATTAAAAACGATCATTGTAAAATATGTACATTTTTACTTAAAGCACCTTCAATATTCATCATTGAAGAAGTACAAAGGGTATGCTATTTTTTTTATTAATTATATAAATTAAAAAGTAAATATACTAATATTATTATTATTATTATTATTATTTTATTTTTAGTCATTAAATGATTCGATTTCAATATTATCATTAATTGTTGAAACTAAAAAGATTGTTGCAGGTGGTGGTTCAAATGAAATGATGTTATCAATTGGTTTAGAAAATTTTTTAAAGAGTGATGGTTTTAAAGAATTAATGAAAAATGAAAATCATCAAGATATTATAAAATATATGAATTGTATAAAATCATTTTCAAAATCTTTAGAAATCATTCCAAAACTATTAATTAATAATGCTGGTTTCGATTCTGTAATATTATTTCAACATTTAAAATCAATTCATAAAAATAATAATAATAATAATAATAATAATAATAATAATAATAATAATAATAATAATAATAATAATAATAATAATAATAATAATAATAATAATAATAATAATAATAATAATAATAATAATAATAATAACATTTCAATTAATTTAGAGAATGGTAAATTATCTAATATGATAGAATTAGGAGTCATTGAATCATTAAAAGGAAAAGAAATAATGTTAAAAATGATTATTGATACAGTTTCTATGATTATTAAAATAGATCAATTAATAAAAAATTAAAAGTTGAATAAAAAAATTATTTGGGAACAAAGAAATAGAGAATTAATTTTATTGTTTGTTTATATATTTATTAATGAGTTTTATCAACAAATTCTGGGTCACAATAGAATTTTGGGCAACCATTTAATTCGGTTGATGGGAAAGAATCAAGACGATAACCTTTATTACAAAGTGGGATACTAAGAGTACATACTCCAAGCTTTGTACATTTTGGTGAAGTGAGACATCTATTTTCATCACGAGAATAAGTAGTAGAATGACCTTCAACACAATCCAATAAAGGTAGCTCTGGACATTTGATTGGTGGATCTGGTAAATAAATGAAGGAATTCGAAATTGAAATTACACCAGATTTAATAGTACCTTGACCAATTAAACCGAAATCATCTGATCTAATATTTTTTGAACTTAACCAAACCGAATCAAAGAATCCAACATTTTTAGAATATGGTTGGTTAATTGTAGTTATGGTTTCTTGGGTATGTGTATTTAATAAAACTGCTGTTATACTTGGACAAGGAGCATTTTTACATCTTACACCTAAATAAAAATTTTACCTTAATAAAATGCTCATAGTTTATTTTTATTTTTAAAAAAATCATTATTTAATTTTTAAAAATATTTACCATTATCACCAAAAATATAAAATTTATCAGTTGAAGTTTCATTGTTGCCTAATGGTAATGATTTGTATACTCTCTTTACTAAAAAATCTGTTGCATTATTTGGAAATTTTGAACTTGGTTGTGTTGATCCTAAAACAATAAGAGATTTAGATTGTTCTCCTATGAGGAATGTTTTATTTAAACCATTTGGATAAATAAAATCTAAAATTTTTTGTGATTTTTCATTTGTATTTATTTTCTCAATCGAATATTGTGGACATGGTGGTACAAAGCATTGGACATTTTTCCAACTTACTTTATAATATGAGGTTGGTTTAATTATATTACCATTTATAATTGTAATTAATAAAACAAAAAGTGCTACAAATAATATTAAATTATTTTTTATCATTTTTTTTTTTTTAAATTAATAAATTAAAAAATTAAAAAAATGAGAGTATTTATATTTTAAAAAAAAAAAATGAAAAAATTAATATAAAAAAATAAAAAAATATAATTTTACTACAAGTAAAATAAAAACTAAACATTTCAACTAATATATTTTTTATCATTGAAGTATCTATTGTTATAAAAAAATAGAGCGGTTTTTTTTTTTTTCTTTTTTTTTTGTAAATTTGGAAATTAATTGGGGGTTATACCATTTTGGGATTATTTGAAAAATACAACAAATATTTATTATTATAATTAACAACAAGATTTGCCTACCAATAGAAGACCAAATTTTAAATATAATTATATTTTAATAAAAAATAAATAATAGAAATAACCAATATTATAATTATTAATTTCTTGTAAATGAGCAATATCAAAATGAATTATAAAATAAAATAAAAATGATTAAATTAATGTTTTGGAATGAATCATTTTAATAAAAAAAAAATTAGACTAATTTTTCATGAAAAAAAAAAAAAGAGTTTTTTTTTGTTTTTTTATTTTTTTTTGATTTTATTTGAAATTTAATGTGTTTTACAAACAAAAACTGGGTCACAGAAATATTTTGGACATCCTTTTGCTTCAGTTGAGCTGAATTGATCTAAACGGTAACCAACTGGGCAGAGAGGCATTCCTAATGTACAGAAAGAAGCGGTGGTACAAGTTGGAGAGGTTAAACATCTATTTTCGTTACGAGAGTATGTTGTCATTGAACCACCTTGACATTTTAATAATGGTAATGCACCACATTTACCTGATGGGTCAGGTAAATTAATGAATGAATTTGAAATTGTAATTTTTCCTGAATCAATTGTACCTTGACCAATTAAACCAAAATCATCAGTTCTTATGGTTTTTGAAGCCAACCATGCAGAGTCAAAATATTTACCAACATTCTTTGCATATGGTTGAATGATATCACTAATTGATTGTTTAGTATGAACATTTAATAATACTGCATTTGTACTAAAACAAGGAGTGGTGATACATCTAATACCTAAATAAAAATTAATAAATAAATCATCAATAATTTATTCAACAAGTATATGTCCTTTGATTATATTATTATATGTATTATATGTTTTACAAACCATTATCATTGAAAATGTAGTATTTATCACTAGAAAGTGCAGAATTACCCAATGGTAATGCTTTGTAAACTCTTACAACTTTTAAATCTTTTGCTTCATTTGGGAAATCTGGGTTTGGTTGAATAGATCCGAAAACAATTAGTGATCTTGCTTCTTCTTTATCAAGGTATGTGTTATTGAATCCTGCTGGATAAATGATACTAGAGATAGCGGTTGGGTTTTCATTTGTGTTAACTTTTTGTGCAGAATACTGTGGACATGGAGCTCTAATACAATTAATGTTTTCCCAATTAACTCTATAATAAAAATTTGGTCTAATCAATGCATTAACACTTGATGAGAAAATGGAAATCAACAAAATTGTTGATACTAATAATTTAATCATTTTTTTTTTTTTTAATATTTTAATATTAAAACGAATATAATTTATAAAAAAAAAAAAAAATTCACACTTTTATAGGAGAATTAAAAAAAAAATAAAAAAATTAATTAAAAAAAAAAACAATAACTTTATTATTTTTTATTTTTTTTTGTTTTTTTTATTTTGTTTTTTTTTTTTTTTTGTTTTTTTTTAAAGTAGCCTTATAGTATAACTATATCATTGAATTGATTTTTTTTCTTAAAGTCTCTTTTAAGTAATAAAAAAAAAACGGTTTTTTTGTACACCTAATACTATTCTTTTGGTGGATTGCATTATTACCCCTTTTAAAGTACTTGTTTTATAATGTTCAATTTTTAATGGCATATAACATATTATTATTTTAAAAAAAAAATTAAAAAAAAAATCTTTTAATGGTTCTTTTATTTTTTTCAATTAAAAAATACAAGTTGTGTTGTGGTTATAACACACAATTTTTAATCTTTGAAAAAACAAAAAAATAAAAAACACCCTTCCCATATTAATATTTAAATAATGTATTTTAATGTCATTATCTTTAGACAACAACTTGAAAAAATACAAAAAAAAACACAATTGGATAGCGAAAAGAAAAATTAAAAAAAACTATTTTTCAAAAAAGCATAGGTTTGATTTAGATCTTGATTTATTAATTTTTTTTTTTTTTTTTTTTTTTTTAATCTTTAATGATGAAATAATAATTAAAATGGTGGCATCCTTTAACCAATACTTTCTAAAATAAACAATAATATTAAATTTTTATTATTATTTTTCTATTTTTTTTTTTTTCTATTGTTATTTTTATTTATATTTATTTATCAATTTAATATGTTTTGGCTAAAAAATTAGCATCACAATTAAATTCTAGTATACCACCATTATTACCAGTAAAAAAAGTAAGATAATAACCTTTTGGGCATTGTGGGTAATCAATGGTATTATTACTAAAAGAAATTAATGTACAAGTTGAATTTATTAAACATCTATTAACATCCCTTGAGTTTGTAGCGATCTGTGATGAATTACATTGCAATTTATTGGTTGATGGACATTGTTGAATTGGGTCAGGTATATTTATGTATGCATTTGAAACGATTACTTCATATTTATTATTGATTGTACCTAATGCAATTAATTTACCTCCGATACCATCGTAATCAGTTAATGATTTATAATCTAACCATCGACTATCAAAGAATTGACCAACATTCTCACTATAGGGATAGATTAACTTTGAAATTAAATAATTATAACTATTGAAATTAACCATAGTTGAAATGATTGGAAAACATGGTTTGTCTCTTTTAAGATTTGGTCTCTCCAGACAGGGGAAATTCGAATTAGAAAATGTATAATATCTATCGGTTGTTTCAACTCTATTGCCAAGTGGTAATTGCTTATAAACTCTTAAAACATTTAAATTGTTTAAAGAGGTTTTTCTATCAACTATTTGTTTTACAATATCTCCATAAACTATTATATCGTTTGATTCATTATTTAGGAAATAAGATTTAATCTTTGATAGTGTTGACTTTTCATTAATTAACAATTGATAAATTGGTATTTTATTTAATGTTGGTGCTATTGATTGAAAATTATTATCATTGTTTATACTATTAATATTATTATTATTAATATTATTATTATTATTATTATCATTATTATTATTATCATTATTATTATTATTATTATCCTCTTGTTCAAGTTTATTTTGAATTTTATGATTATATTTTGAAACTATTGATGAACTACTTTTACTTTTACTTCTAATAAAATTATTTAAATTAATTTTTTCAATACTATATTGAGAACATAGTTTTGTTGATAAGCATTTATTATTGTTGTCATCCCAACTAACCTTATAATAATGTTTATCCTCATCACAATAAATAA
>CM069768.1:1302500-1335000 GCA_036169595.1 Dictyostelium firmibasis
AAAATAAACAAAATAAAATAGTTTTGTAAATTATAAAAAATTTAAAAATTAAATTCAATAAAATAAAATAGAATATAATAAAATTTAATATAAAATAATAATAATAATAATAATAATAATAATTATAATAATAATAATAATAATAATTATAATAATAATAATAATAATAGTAATAATATAGAATTAAATAAAAATATAATAATAAATAAATTCTCTATAAATATATAAATAATTGTTAACAATATTATTTTAATAGCGGCTCAAGAGAGAAAAAATAAAAAAAAAAAACTCAAAAAGGTAGGAATTTCTATTTTTATTTATAAAAATGATTTTTCATATTGGTATTGTGTTTTTCATTTAATATTCTTTTTATTTTTCTTAAATGTTCAACCACAAACCTTTTCAAAAATTTTTTTTTCAAAAAAAAAAAAAAAAATAAAAAAATAAAAAAAATAAAAAAAATAGAAATAATAAAAAAAAAAAAAAAAAAAGAACATTGATTATACTATAAAATTACATAAAATCTAATTCCATAAAATTGTAAGATAATATGGGTGGGATAAATTTAATATAAAATAATTAATAATATTTGAAAATCCTAAAAACTCAAGGACAAAAAAAAAAAAAAAAAAACTTGGTTATCCCAGAATTCAAAAATTGTTTTTTTTTTTTTTTTTTTGCGTGTTTTTTATATGATGACAAGATTATCTTGGTAGCACAAAAATTGTACCTTAAAATTTTTTTTTTTTTTTTTGTATTTCATTTTTATTTTGTTCAAAACGATCGAGAAATAAAGCTTTAACACTCAAAGCAAAGTTATTACTCCTTTTTAAATATTTTCAAAGAAAACTAATAAAAAATTAATAAATTTGTTAACAAATCAAATAAAAAAAAAAAAAAAAAAAAAAATTAAATAAAAGAGGTAAATAATTAAAGAAAAAAAAAAAAAAAAGGTACAATTTTTTTTTTTAAAAAAAAAAAGATATCAAAAATTGAGGAAAAAAAAATACTATTTTTAAATATTGATATTTATTTGTCAGTTATTGTGTATGTGTATGTGTTTATTAGTTTCATTTGTTACAGTGTGTTACACTGATTTGTGTGTTTCAGTTCAACAGTTTTTTAAAAAAAAAAATTTTATATGTGGGTGTATTTGATGGTTTGTTTTTGGAGTATTTTATAATAGGCTGGTATGGATTTTTTTTTGTTATTATTAAAAATGTTATTTCACCCTCCCCCCCTCCCCTCATTTCATTATTCACTTTTTGTTAAATCACTTTTTTTTATTTTTTTTATTTTTTTTTTCAAATAATTTATTCATTAATACACTCTAAATTGCCTTTCAAATACACACTATATCATAATTACTATATTATTCTATCTGAAAGAACAGATGTAACAAACACAGATTCAATAATTTCTTAATCCAAGTTTGTACTTTTTAAATGAATAATTGTAATAGGTGTATTTTTAGTTAGACTCACCACATAAAATTTAATATAATATTTTTTTTATTATTTTTTTATTTTTAAATTTTATTATTTTATTATTTTTTTTTTTATTTTTTTTTTTTTTTCAAAAAAAAATAATTATTTTTATTTGTATAAAAAAACAAAAAAAAAAAAAAACAAAAAAAGAAAATCATTACCAATCAATCTCTTCAATATATTCTTATTTCTTATTTATTTAAATTATTGTAATCATATAAAAGATTTTAATCAAAAAAAAAAAAAAAAAAAAAAAAGTAGTTACCTAATTTTTATTATTATTTTTATTATTATAATTTATTTATTTTTAAAAAAAATTAAAAAATCTTAAATGTTTATATATCAAATAATAAAAATACAAGAGGTATATTACATCTCATATAACTGGCTTAAATAAACAATATATCCCATTGCCAACCAAAACACCAAAGTTTATTTTTTTAATTCATATAAAACATTAAAATATAATAATAGTAATAAACATTATTTCAGTTAATGTATAAATCAAAATTATTAATAATTTGATTTCATTTTTGGAGTCAGTTTCAAATAAAAAAATCACAATTAAATCTTGATTTTTTTTATATTTTTTTATTTAATTATATATTTTTTTTTTTTTTTTTTGTTGTTTTGATTACCAATGTTTTTTTTTTGTTTATATTGATTTCCATTAGGTTTTTTTTCATTAAAGTGGTGCCCATTTTTCAACCACGCTCCACTCTCTACACAATATTTTTTATTTTTAAAAAAAAAAAAATTGTTTATTCTTTTAAAAACATTTATTTTGTTGTTATTAGTTGTGATGATGGTGTTATTCTTGTTAATTAAGGGGTGGGTGACCTAAAATTCCAATGGGGGTTTATTGATGTGGAAAGTGTTTAAATTAAATACACTTACTCACCCACTTAGCAATTCTCTCTCAAAAAAAAAAAAAAAAAAAAAAAAAAAATTATAATAAAAAAAAAAAAAAACACACTTGTAACCACTCACATTGGATGTGATTTGTTCGTTATATGATATATTAATAATATATATAACAATAATATAATTAGATCTTCAAACATTGAAGAGCTTTTTTTTCCTATTTTGATATTTATTTTTAAATTTATCGATAAAATATTTTTTTTTTTTTGCATTTTAATCTCTTTTTTGTGATCCAAAACATTCCAATTAAATTGAAAATAAATAAAAAAAATATTAAAATCAATAAAAAAAAAAAAAAGACAAAAAAAAAAAAAAACCTCAAACACATTAAAAAAATAATTTATTGTTTTTATTTTTTTTTTTTTTGACTCTTGTACTATTGTAACAATAATAACAAATAGTAATAATTTATTAGAAAAAAAAAAAAAAAAAAAAAGAAAAAAGTAAATATAATCAAAAACAAATAATTCAGAATCATTGTATTTTATTTTTATTTTTATTACTATTATTTTATTTATTTATTTTATTTATTTATTTTTTTTTTTTTTTATTTTTTTTTTTTTTTAATATTTATTTAAAATCCCATTTTTTTGAGGTGTGAAAATTCTATTTAGAGTTTTAATAAAAAAACAAAAAAAAGAAACCAAAAAAATGATAAAAAAAAAAACTAAGAAATATATAAATCCAATTACCCATTTGTTCTTTTTTATTTACGACAAAAAGGTTTCCTTTCTTGCAAATGTAGGAATTTTTTTTTTAAATTTTTTTATTTTTTTAATTTTTTTTTTCATTTTTAAAAAAAAAATTCAAAAACAAAAATCCAACGAGATGGTGTGGGGTTTGAATTTATAAAATTTTTTTTCATCAATTTTTTTTTTTTTGTACATATTTATAAATTTGTTTTACAGGGAAAAAAAAAAAAAAAAAAAAAAAAAAAAAAATATTGTAAATTCATTTTTTATATCATTATAATTTTTATTCCTTTCTATTTTCATAAAAAAAAAAAAAAAAAAAAAAAAAAAAAAAAAAAAAAAAAAAAAATTTAAATTGTAAAACATTTTTAGATTCACTTCTTCACAAAAAATTTTTGTATATCTAAAAAAATGTGTGGTTTTTTTTTTTTTTTTTTTTTTGGTCATCAATTTACAAACTATTTTTATTTCATATAAATTTGTTTTCATTTAAATTTTATATATCTTGGGAGCAATTTTTAGTTTGTTCACTTAATTTTTTTTTTTTTTTTGCAACACCAAAAAACCTTTCATTTATTTTAAAAGGAATTAGATTTTAAAAATGTGGGGCTTTTTAGAAATCTAAAAAAAACTATATTTAACTTTTAAATATCTTATTTTATTTCAGTTAACCCCATTTTTTTGTTGTTATTATGTCTTTGGTGTTGAAAATGTGTTGGTGTTATGTGTTTTTGCCAGTATATTTTGGTCAATTATTCATTATAAACCAAGACATAAAAATTTTCTAATAAAGGTCTAAAAAAAGAACAAATATTTGTAAAACCATCAAAAACCTATAATTAACAAAAACATACCCACCTTTCTTTTTTTTTTTTTTGCCCATTGAATTTTTTATATATCTTGTGTTATTTTTGTCATATCCTAAAAACTAATTGTTATATCAATTATTTAATTTTTTTTCTTTAATTTTTTTTAACAGCTTTACAAAAATATAAAAAATTTTTTTACTAAATTTATTAACTATTATTTATTTTTTTATAAAATTAGATCTCTCAAATTAATAATAACTAACACGCATTACATTTACACACTTGTAAATATAAAGATATAAAATTAAACTATAAAATATTAACGTCAAAAAATATATAAATTTCATCAAGTATATAACCAAAAAATAAAAATAAAAAAACAATGAATATTGGATCATTATTACACACTTCAATGCTAAATAAGCAACATCAATCAATTTCAACTAAACAAGATATTATTGATTGTGAAGATAATAAAATAAATATTAATGGTAGCAGCCAATCCATCAATAACGATGATATAGTTAAATCCCCATATTCTTCTCCAAGCTCCTCAATTTCTAGTCCTTCGAGATCCCCATCCCCAAGTTCACCAGTTTCATCATCTCCAATTCACTCACCTATTCCAAATACATCTTTCAAAACAAATAGTGGTGAATACAATTCAATCCCTTCTCCTCAAAATATCCACGGTTTAAATAAAAAAGTTAAAGTCGAAATGTTGGAATCCCCAAATTCTTCAAATTCATCACCATGTTTTTCCAGTAATATGTCTCCATCCTCTTCTAATTCCCCAAGACACAGAAGCAACAGTACATCAAATAATAATAAATCACTTTTACAATATCAATTTAATCAATCAAATTCTCCATCTTTTTCACCTTTAAGAAATAAAAATAATAATAATAATAATAATAATAATAATAATATTAATACCAATAACGTCAACAACAATCAATCACCATCTATGAATGGAAGCCCCTCATTACATATTTCAAAAAGTAATAGTGGAATCCCTCCGCTTCAATTACAAGCACCTTCTAATACATCATCACCACAATTACTCTCACCAAATCATAGCCAACAAAGAACTTCTCCAAATAGATATTTAAGTAGTATCAATAGCTATAATAGCAACAATAATGATAATGATGGCTACAATAACAATAACAATAACAATGACAATATCAACAACAACAATGACAATAACCATAACAAGAACAATAACAATAACAATAACAATAACAATAACAATAGCAATAACAATAACAATAACAATAACAATAACAATAACAATAACAATAACAATAATATCAATAACAATAATTTTTCACCATCACAAAGCCCAAATCTTTCACCATCTCATTGTGGCAGTTCTCCAACTCATTACGGTAATAACAATGACACACCACAAAAACGTTCTCATGCTAGTTATAAAAATCAAAATATTAATAATATTAATAATAATAATAATAATAATAATAATAATAATAACAATAACGGTAATTTCGATGAATATCAACCACAACAAAGAGTTTCAAGATCAAATTCCCCAAACCTTGAAAAAGAAAAGAAAAGAAGAACAAGATTAAAGAAAGAACAAGCTGATATATTAAAAACCTTTTTTGATAATGATGATTACCCAACCAAAGATGATAAAGAAATGTTAGCCAGTCGTTTGGGTATGTCTTATTGCGCAGTAACTACTTGGTTCTCAAATAAGCGTCAAGAAAAGAAAAGAAGAGGTGACACTGGTCCTGTTCAAACTGGAGGTAGAAGAGTTCCTGTCGATGATGGTTACGATGAAGACTATGAAAGAAATGGTGACAACTCGCCACCAAGAAATCAAGGTGCTATTGATCTCCTTAAAAATTCTTCTTCTGGTTTAACTCCAATCCTCGAAAGTCTCAATGTAAAACAACAAAATAATATTAACTTCTTCAAAAATAATAATATGGATAATAAAAATGTTCCTCATCTTTCTTTATCAAACAATAATAGAAATAAAGGTAACAATAACAATAACAGAGGTAAAAATTTCTCAGATTCTGGAAGCTCAGACTCTGATTCAGAATTAAATAGATACAATAATAGAAATAATAGTAATAATAGTAATAACTATTATAATAATAATAGTAGTAATAATTATAATAATAATAATAATAATAATAATAATAATAATAATAATAATAATAATAATAATAATAATAATAATAATAATAATAATAATAATAATAATAATAATAATAATAATTATAATAATAATAATAATAATAATAATAATAATAATTATAATAATTATAATAATAATAATAATAATAATAACAATAATAGTAATAATAATAAATATAATAAAAATACCAACAATAATAGACAATATCTTGATGATGAAGATGAAGATGAACAATATTTTAATAATAGTAATAGAGTATCTGACTCCTCAGATGATCAATATTTTTCTGATGACAATAACAAAAACAATAATAATTATAACAACCCAAATAATTATAACAATAATAATCACAACAACAACAATAATAATTATAATAATAACCAAAACAGTAACAATAAAAATTTTATGAATATCTCAAGCTCAAAGAAACACCATCTCCAAGGAAATTATGAAAGAAGAAATAGTTTACCAAATGGCCAAATTCAAAACAATTTTAATAGTGGGGACTATGACAATAATATTAATAGTAACAGTAATAATAGCAACAATAATAATAATAATAATAATAACTATAATAATAATAATAATTATAATAATAATTATAAACGTCGTCACAGTATGGACCACTTTGAAGATGACAAACAAAATTAAATTATTTAATATTATTGCCATTAAAAATTTTCAAACCAAAATAATATAAAAAAAATACCACATATTCTGTTATAGTTTTTTGAAAACCGGTTTCTTTTTTTTAATTTTAAAAAGATATAATAAAAAAAAAAGAAAAAAGTGACACTGTAAAGATAAAATAATAAAATATATAATAAAACTGTAAATTTAAAAACAAAATTCTATTTTATTCCTATTTCAAAAAAAAAAAAGTTTAATCAACATTAACTTGAGAATGGTTTTTATCGATAGAACCAAAATTAAGGAATCTAACCTTTTTAGATTTGACTTCTTCATTTTCTTTGCTAATAGAAATATATCTCTTTTTTAGGATTGAATTAATTTTTTTAGAAGATTCTGGGTTTGGAGGCAATAAAGTGGATGTTTGTAAATTTGTTAATTTTAATTTCTCTTCAAGATTTGAAACATCTTTGTTTGAAACTTGTTTCGAGTCATCACTACTTATTTCTGAGTCAGAGGATATGGTTGCAGTGTCAGTAGAAGAAGTGGTTGTTGTGGTAGTTTCATTTGTTGAAGAAATAACACTTTTAGTTTTATGAAGGAAAGGATAAAAAAATTGAGTTGAGGATAAGGAATTTTCACCAACGGCATTGGATTCATTATTTACAGTTGCCATTGGTTTAATTTTCTTTTTCTTTGATCTTCTTTGGTGTGAAGTATCTAAAATTGCTTCGCCATCGAATAAACTCTTTTGTTGTTTAAAATAATCAACTAATAACGGTTTAACATCTTCTTTGTTTGATTTTGAAAGGGTATCCAAAAGATCATGTTTTAATATTGTGCTACCAACACCCTTACTACTATTTTCATTATCATCATTATTATTATTATTATTATTAATATTGTTTAATTTCATATATTTTTTCATTGGTGTATTGAATAATTGTGATTTTTGTTTTTGTTTTTGAGACTTTGTTAAATTGGTATTACAATCAATTAAAAAACTATTTAAATTTGCTGTTGCATCTTTTTTAACCTTTGATTGGTGCGATGGTTGTGATTGTGATTTTTGATCTAAAAATTCTTTTGACAATAGTTTAACTACAGACTGATGAAATTTCTCTAAAATAGGGTCAGTATAATAATTAAATAGAATTTCTAATTGATCAAAAATTTTTTCTAATAAATTTTGATGAATTGTTGAATCAAATTTAAACAGTGGTAATAATTTAACCAATTCTTTTGATTGACCCCTAAAACTTGAAACCAACTCAACACAAATTGATAATGCTAATTTTGGATGGCAATCTGAAACATTAAATTCATTGTTTATATTGTATCCTTCATTATCAAAACTACTGATATTATTTTGATTATTTTGTTCGTCATAATTTATAATCAATGAGTCCGAATATAACGATTTCTTCATTGGTCTATCAATTAGTGATAAAACAAATTTACCAAAATCAACCAAATTAATTGTTGCATATGGTGAATGAGAAGCAGAGTTGCATATTGTTTGAAAGCAATTCATTATACAATCGAATAGTAGCTTTTTATTATCTAAAATATCTGAAACATAGGCTTGAAAGAATAGTTGTAAACATTTTCTCAACTCTAATAATTCAGCAGTTGATGATGAAAATAATTCCAATAATAAAAACTTTAAAATCTTCTGATCATAAACAATACCTGCATATAAAAGTTTAACAAATCCTTGAATTGAAATTTCCTTTATTTCTAAATTATTATTATTGTTTTTTCCTTTACTATCACTGGTGATTGTATTTTCATTGAAGTTTATAAATGTTTTTCTTATCATTTTATAAAGCGATTCCGTTTCTTTTGGTATTTGGTTTGGTGATCCAAATACTAATAAAATATCAAAAATAACCTTTAAACATGTTATTGCAACATATTCAATATCATTTTCTATAATTTTTTCAAACAATTTCAAATATTTTAATGCTTCTTTCTATGAAAAAATTTTAAAATTTTTTTAAAAAAAACGTTTTTAATAAGAATATATTCTATATTATTATTGTTGTGGATTTTTTACTTACTTTTCTATGTAAACAAAATATACCAAGATTTTTAATACCAACACTACGTAGTTTTGGTAAAGTATGTTGGATTGAAGGTAATATAACTAATTCTAAAAGACCATCGATTTCTGGAGAGTTTGAGCATTTTTTAGCATTTAATAAAAGGAAATGGGTAATAATTGAGCATTTTTTAATTGTGTCAGTTTGTTTATCATTAATTTGTTTCTCCAAAGTTTTAATTGCTCCTTTAATTTTTTCTGCTTCAGTTGGTTGTTTTTTTTCAATCTTTGTTAATGCTTTTGATAATGTATTGATTTTATTTTGCTTTTCAACAATTTCTTGGTCCTCCTCTAATGGTTCGATGAAATCAGAGATTATTTCAACTATAAATATAATGAAATCCCTTTCAACTCTGTGAAGTAATGAAAGACATTTTAATGTTTGGTCAATTAGTAATCTACTTTCTTGATTATCATAATCGATATTATAATCTTCGTAGCCATTTTGGTTAGTAGTATTATCACCATCATCCAATTGTACTGCTTTCAATAATTCACGTAAAAATACTGAAATATTTGAACGGCCAACTTCATCATATGAAATATCAAAATACTCCAATAATTTTAATAGTTGAATAAGAGTGAATACATCAGAATTTAAATGATTGAATAAAATATCTCTATATTCAGTTAGTGTTGGTAACAATGATTCAATCCTTTCATTAGCTTCTATTGTTTTTAATGATTTTAAATATTGAAATGATAGTTTACAATGAAATGATTGCTCCAATGTTAATTCTTTAACATCATTCAATGAAAACTCTTTAATATTTGCTTGTTTAAAAAGTGACAACAAAGCAGTCGATAAGATTTCACTGTTTTCATCATCAACACCTATAAATTCTAAAAATCTATAAATCCAATTTTCATCCTCTTGATTATCAAATTTCATTTCAGCATCATAATCATCGACATATTTGTTATTATAATTATTACTATTATTATTATTATTACTATTATTATTATTATTATTATTATTATTATTATTATTATTATTATTATTATTATTATTATTATTATTATTATTATTATTATTATTATTATTATTATTATTATTGTTTTGTTGTTGCATAAACGAAAACCATTTACAAAACATTTTACCAGCAAATTCAACTACTTTTTCATTAGGATCTTTAAAACTTGAGTTTAATATCATTATAATTTGTTCTCTTGTTAAACTATCAAATTGAAAACTATTCGATAATATTGATAATGCCTCTAGCCTAATTTGTTCTTTAACATCTTTTGTTCTTGTTAAAATTAGAGCTAAAAATTCGTCTCTACCTAATTGATTCTTAAATTGAGATAAATTCTTTAAAACATTTAATCTAACATTCCATATTAAATCATTCTCTAGCATCATCAATAAACAATCAGTTAATGTTTGAATTATCATTTTAATCTCTTGAATTTTTTGTTTATTATCTTGTAATAGTTTTGTTGGTGATATTTTATTATTATTATTATTATTATCAACAGTACTGTTTAAATTATTAAAAATCATAATATAAATATTTGTTAATTTTATTAATAAATTTGATATTAATAGTCTAACATTTGAATTTTTATCTTGATACCTAGATATTATTTGATTTATTAATCTATTATTTATTAAAGTGATATCAAAGTTTATATCATTTATGAAATGAGTGAGAATTTGAAGTGATCTAATTCTAACAATAGATTCTTTTGATTCTAAAACCTGTATTAAAAATGTTATTACAGAGTTATAGATCTGTAATTTTTTATTATTAAATTCATTTAGTTTCTTATTTTCATTATTAGTAGTTGTGGTTGATGATGATGACGCAGGTGTATTTAAATAAATTAAAAATTTCGATAAAAACTTTGAAACATTATTAATTGAATCATTTGAAGTTGTAATTAAGTAAATTTTTAGTGGAGATAAAAAACATTGATAAAATGTATCCGTTTCTCTTTGACTATTTATTAATTTGTTAAATTCAAAAAATATATTACTGTATGCCGAACTATTACTATCTTTATGGACATTTATCTTTGAACTATGTTTAAATTGTTCCACTATTACACTTGATATTGATGTTATATTTGATGTCATTTATATGTGTAATTTTTTTTGTTTTGTTTTTTGTTTTTCTATTTTTCTTTATCTTTTGTATTTATGAAAGGAATATATATACAGAACAAATATTTTTTTTTAAAAAAGATAAATATATATTTAAAAAGACTATGTACACTGTTTGTTATTGAAAGTTTAAAAGAAAAAATTTAGCCCATAAAAATTAAAAAAAAATTAAAAAAAATAAAAATAAAAAAAAATCAATTAATTTTTATAATTCCAATATTTCTAGGAAAAACAAATTTAAAAAAGGATTGCATTGCTTTTTTTTGGAAGATCTTGGCCAAGCATTATAAAAAACTTCAAAAAAAAAGTCAAAAAAAATGGCCAACCAAGAAAGAAAAAAAAAAAAAAAAAAATAAAATAAAATAAAAAATTTTGTTGTTTATTTTCTATTTTATTCGTTTTAAAAAAAAATTTTATTTCCATATATTTATTTATTTCTATTGTATTTAAATTACATTCACATTCTTCTTTTTCTTTCCACCTTTAGATGATGAAGAAGATGAAGATGAGGATGTAGTAGTTGATGTAGTTGTAGTTTGTGGTGGTGGTGTTACTTTTTTCTCTTTTTGTGAGACTGCTTGAACTGGTGCTAACATTGATATTGGATTAAATGCTTCAGGTCTATTTGGATTAATTAATTTAATTCTTTCTGCTATTTTAACTAATAATACAGTTTCTTCAAAAAAAATAAAAAATAAAAAAATTTTAATATATTTAAGTAATTTACTATTATTATCTATTGTTGTATGTTATCATTATTATTATTATTATTATTATTATTATACATACTATTTGGAATGTGAGGATTTCTTGGCATTGTTGTGCCATCACAGAAAAAGTTTATTCTAAGTCTACCTCTTAAAAAGAATTCTTTTGGGTAACCTTTAGATGTTTCAATAATACAAGGTAAACCTAATTGAGCTGTTGCCTCTGCTATCTCTGGTAAAGTTGGGTTTTTAACACCTTGTTCTTTTGATACTTTTCTACCTTTATCTTTTGTGAGTTCACTATTTATATGATTTGGATATACAATAAACCATTTTTTAAATCCTGGTATAGTTGAAACATCAACTGCTTTTGGTTGTGTGCTTGTCATTTTATATATTATATTATTTTTATTATTATATGTGTCTCTCTCTCTCTCTCTCTCGCTTTTATATTATTTTATTTTTTTCTTGAAAATCATCAAAAATTTGAAAATTAAAAAAAAATAAAAATAAAATTTAAAAAAAAAATAAAAAAAAAAATAAAAAATTTTTCTTTTTTTTTTTTTTTATTTTCCACAACGCCATAAAAAAAAAAAAAAAGTCAACATAAGTTTGAATGTACATTTAATTTGGTTTTGTTGAATATTTACAAGGTTTTAATCGATTTATTTTGAATTTTGAATTTTTTTTTTTTTTTACGTATGTATGAGATTTACACATTATTATATATATTTTTTTTTAAATAAAAAATCAATATTTATGTGTCATCATCATAATAATGAAACTCGTCATGTAACTTATAATTAAAGCCTTGGTCATATGGTTCATCATCAAATGGATCTATTGAATCAACTTCATCATCGATATCATCTGGGTTAACATAATCGTGTTCTTCATTATCATTTAATTCTTCATCTTCTAAAATGTTTGGATCACCATTTTCAATATTTCTTCTTCTTATTCTTCTTGGTGAATCTACTCCAAATTCATTAAATTTTTTATCCTACAAATAAAGAAAAAAAAAATTAATAAAATGAAATATAAAAAAAATAAAAAAATAAAAAAAACTTACCAATGAAGAAATTTTTGAATCAATTATATTAGATTGTAAAATTTGAGAAGATTCTTCAACAGATAATTGCTTGATATGGTGATGTTGATTTTTATTATTATTATTATTATTATTATTATTATTACCTGATCTATCATTTAAGTGTAACCCACCCATTGAATTTAAGACATTATTTTCCATGTTTTTATTATAATAATAAGTATTACTACTATTAAAATTTTGTTTACTATAATTTATATTATTACTATTATAATTATTATTGTTTGATTTTTTTTCTTTTATTATAGAATTTATTAAATCAATATGTTTTAATATTTTTTCACCTTTATCATGTAAATTTGAACCAATATTTATATATAATTTATTTTCGTTTTCTAATAATTTAATCAAGTCAGTTTCTGTAAGTTGTATAAGATCTTCTTCACTATATTGTTTTAAAACAGTTCCCATTTATTATTTTATTTTTTTATTATTTTATTAAATTTTTTTTTTTTTTTTTTTTTTTTTTTTTTTTTTATGGATGAAAAAAAAAAAAAAATATATTGAATTCTTTATTGTTGTGTGTATATATATATATATATATGTCTTAATTTTGTTGTTGTTGTTCTTTTTTTAACAAATATCTTTTTTTTATATGATGCTGTTGTCGATTTTTTTTTTTTTTTTTTACCCTATGCAAAATTATATTTTCTTTATAATTATTTTATTTTTATTTTATTTTTATTTTATTTTATTTTATTTTTATTTAATTTTACTTTTTTTTTTTTTTTTTTTTTTAATTTTCAGATAAATAATTTAATTTTTTTTTTTTTTTTTTTTTTTTTTTTTAATTTTACATTTTATTTTCTTTTTAATTATTTTTTAATTTTTTATTTTTTAATTTTTTAATTTATTTTTTTTTAATTTAATTTTTTTTTTTTTAATTATTTTTTTTTTTTTTAAAGATTTATGGATACCCGAACTACGAATAAGGGTGTGAAATTAGGCGAATTTGGGTTTACAATGGTATTTTTTATTTTTTTTGTATTTTAATTTTAGAAAAAAAAAAAAAAAAAAAAAAAAAAAAAAAAAGTTGTCTTTTTTTTAATGAGAGTTGATTTAATAAAAGATGTATTGTTTTTTTTTTTTTATTTTTTTTATTTATTTTTATGTATAATTTTTTGAATTTATAAGAATAATATCTCTTTTTCTATTTGTAATAAATAAAATATTCTAAATCTCTAGTAATATTTTCTTGGGTAAAAATAAAAAAAAAATTTTGATAATTGTTAAAAGTTCCCGTTTTTCCGAATTTTTTTTATTTTTTAATTTTTTATTTTTTTAATTTTTTTTTATTTTTTTCCAATGGATACACTTCATACATTAGTATTTGATACCTATAAACAATTTGATACATTTTTAAAAAAATATGTAGAAATTAATCAACAATCAAATCCAATAGATTTTTATATAATTTCAAATTTAATAATTAATAATATAAAAATTAAAATAAAACAAGAACAGCAGCAACAACAACAACAACAACAACAACAGAAAGAAAAAGAACAAGAGAATAATAATAATAATAGTTTAATAAACTCATTTGAGTTATCAAGTTATATAGAATTTTTAATATGTCTATTATTTTTTAGTGGAAATAAAGAATTATCATTAAATATTATAAAAGAGAATAATGAATTTTTAAAAGGATTATTAGAGATTGGAGATTTGAATCATGGTATACCCTTTGCAATTGCATTTTCAATTAATTGTAAAGAGATATTAGGACAAATTTCACAGAGTACAAATATCACACCAAAGGAGTTATTGTTTGGTAATGGTTGTAGTGATGTTGAAAGTAATAGTAATTATAGTTTAATAATGACAGCATCATTATATGGTAATTTAAATTCATTAGATTATTTAATTGAAACCACCGATAGACATTGTTTGGGATACCATAATTCAAATGGGGATACACCATTACACTTTGCTGCGATGAATGGTGATTGTGCAATGATTGAACGTTTAACCCTTCATTATGGTGAGGATTTATTAATTGTAAATAATAATGGTTTCAATGTTTTCACTTGTGCTGCTTTCCATAATCAATATGAATGTATTCAATATTTATGTACAATAATTGATAATAAAAAGTACAGTACTTCAACCACCACCTCTGGTATATACCTTAAAAAGAAAAAGGAAATATTGGAACATAAGAATAAAGATGGTGAAACTTGTTTATTCATTGCAGCGAAATTAGGTTTTGATAAATCAGTTAGAGTATTATTAGATCATGGCGCTGAAATTAATACATTAAATAAAAAATTACAATCACCATTAGATTTTGTTAAAAAAATGATAGATCAATATAATAATAATGATAATAATATACCATCATCAGATCAACAATTACAAATAAAATTACAAACATTAAAATCAAATTTATCACAAATGACTTATATTTCACAATTATTACCCACTCAATTTAAAGATCAAACCTTATTTGCATATCCAAACTTTAAAAATATTAATAGATCATTGAAATCGTTTACAACCATTCAACAATTATTTCATAATGAAACTTTAAAAAAAGAAAAAGAGATTGAAAAAAATTTAAAAGAATTATTATTAAATGAAAAGAAGTTAAATTTAAAAAACAATAACAAAAAACAAAAACAAACACAACAGCACAAACAACAACAACAACAACAACAACAACAACAAAAATTAATATTGAAAAAAACAACAACTGAAATTATAAATCAAAATAAAGAACAATTAAATAATAATGAAGTTGAGAATAAAATTAACAATAATTTATTAAACATAAAGATGGATTCCTCACCCACTACAAAAGAACCAGTTAAAGAAAAAATTAAAATAAATGATGAAACCACTAAAATTATAGAAGTGGAAACAACTCCAGCATTAAACACATCACATCACCAAATCCAACATCAACAGCCACAAAATATTCAAGAGCCACAACAACAACAACAACAACAACAACAACAACAACAACAACAACAACAACAACAACAACAACAACAACAACCAAATCAAAAAAATAAAAATAATTTCCAAAAATCATATAAAGAAGAGTATTCAGAGCTTGCAAATATTTATTTAGAGCAATCATTAAAATACAAAGAGTTGGTAATAAGATTGAGTGAAATTGAAAATTATTTTTCAAAATTTAATCAATCACTCTATGATAAGAATAGAAAAGCAGAAGCATTGGGTTTAGGTGTTGCTGAAATACTTGGTATGGGTTTAGAGTACCTTAGTGCTAGTCAATTACAAATTTTAGAAGGAATTCATAAAGATTCTATGGATGAAATTTTAAAATATAAAGAAAAACTTGGTGATAAATAATTTAATAATAAATATTATTTATATTATATATTTTTCTTTCTTTTATTTTCATTATCTCAATAAAAAAGATGATTATCTTATAATCAAGTTTAGGTGTACATTATCACCAACTTGATATTTTATCTTTTTTTTTTTTTTTTTCATTATGAAGTTGAGTGTGGATTCCTTAAAGAATATTGTAATCAAATAAAATTTAAAGATCTTTTAAAATCTTATAAGATTTTCATAAAAAATTCAATTCCACTTAGTTGTCATCTTGGAAGGAATTATAACAATATCACCAGGTTAAATCATTCCGATGGGTTTTTAAAAAAAAAATTTAAAAAAAAAAAAATTATTTAATTGGGGTTTCAGACGAAAAAAAAAAAAAAAAAATAAAAAATATCTTTGCAGATCCTGGTGAATAAAAAATTTTTAAAAATAATAAAAAAAAAAAAAAAAAAAAAAAATTTTAAAATTGTGAATAAAATTTTAAATTTCAAATTTTATTTTCATTTTCCCAAAATAATTTACATTCAACAATGAGAATCGCTTTCTTTTTACTTATTTTAGCAGTTATTATAGGATATGCTTATGGTTATAGTTGTCGTATGTTTATTTAATTATTTCATAATAATCAACTAATGTATTTTATTAATCAATATTTCAAAAAAAAAAAAATAAAAAAAAAATAAAAACCTATATTTGGAATTCTCTTTATAGCAAAACCATGTTATGGTAACATGTGTTGTTCAACCTCACCAAATAACAAATATTATTTAACAGATTTCTGTGGAAGGTTTGTATTTTTTTATTTTTTTTTATTTTGATTTAAATATTAATTTTTTTTTTTTTTTTTTTTTTTTTTTTTTTTTTTTTTTTTAATATTTAGCACAAGTGCTTGTGGTCCAGTCGTATGTATTATATTATATTATTGATTAAATAATTATTAAAATTATTAATTTCATAATTTTTTATAAAAATTTAGCCATCATGCAGTGGTGCCCTCTATTTCACAGCTGGTATGTTTTTATAAATTATTATTTAAATATACTAAATCAAATGGTTTATTAAACTAAACTTTTTTTTTAAAAAATTATATAGATAGTCAACGTTTTGGTTGTGGAAAACATTTAAATCTTTGTAGAGGTAGTAAATGTGTTAAAGCTCAAATTTACGATGCTGGTGTATGTGTTATTACCTATTCATTTTTGTTTTTTTTTTTATTAAAATTTTTTTTTTTTTTATATTTCTTCCAAAACTAATAATTTTTTTTTTATTTAAAATAAATATTAAATAGCCAGCTATGTGGGTCGAACAAGATGGTAAATAATTTTCGTTATATATTAATATTATTATGTATTTATTATATCCTAATTTTTATTTTTTCTAATTAATTATTTCACAGCTGGTATGATGATTATTGATGCATCGCCAACTATTTGTCATGTACTCACTGGTGGATCATCATGTGGTTGGAGTGATAAATTTGAAATTACTGCAACCGTAACTTCTCTCACTGATATTAGACCACTCGGTCCATTCAATGTTACTGAAGAAGAAAAAGCTCAACTTTTCATTGACCACGAAATTGCTATGGCTCAATGTGAAGCTGAAAAGACTTGCAATGGTTTTGATCTCGAATAAATTATTTTCTATAATATTTAAATAAAAAAGAAATGTCATCTTGAATAAATTAATTATTTACTATTTAAAAAAAAAAAAAAAAAAAAAAAAAAAAAAAAAGAGGGAAAATTATTTAAAGTTTATTCAATTATTTTATTATAAACACAGGGAAACTTTTGAAGATATTATAATAACCTTTTTTAAAAACCAAAAATATCTTCTATTCGAGCCTGGTTAAAAAAAATCTTTTTTTTTTGAATTTTAATTTTTTATTTTTTTTATTTTTTTATTTTTTTTATTTTCAAAGACCATTTAAATTTCATTTTTTAATTTTTTTATTTTTATTTTATAATTATAATTATTCTGATAAATATTTAACAATGAGAATTGCTTTCTTTTTACTTGTTTTAGCTGTTATTATTGGATTTGCTTATGGTTACAGTTGTCGTATGTTTATCATTGATTGAAAAAAAAAAAAAAAAAAAAAACTCAAACTCATAATCATTCTTTTTTTTTTATAGCAAAACCATGTTATGGTAACATGTGTTGTTCAACCTCACCAAACAATCAATATTATTTAACTGATTTCTGTGGAAGGTATGTTTTATTTCTTCTTTAAATATAAAATTTTTATAATACTTATTTTTTTTTTTTTTTTTCTCTTTATTTAGCACAAGTGCTTGTGGTCCAGTTGTATGTATCGAATTTATTATATCTAAATAGTGATAATAAATAAACTAACTTTTTTCTATAATTTTATAATTTTTATCAATAAAAATTAGCCATCATGTAGTGGTGCTCTCTATTTCACAGCTGGTATGTGTTAAATTTAAAAAAATATAATATAATAAAATAAAATAAAAAAACAAAATATTAATTTAGGAAACAATGTTATATAGATAGTCAACGTTTTGGTTGTGGTAAATATTTAAATCTTTGCAGAAGTGGCAAATGTGTTAAAGCTCAAATTTATGATGCTGGTGTATGTATTGCTATCAATATTTTTGATATATTTCTTTTTCCAAAAAAAAAAAAAAAAAAGAAAAAAAAAAAAAAAAAAAGAAAATTTATAATATTAATATTAACTTTTTATTTTTAAATAGCCCGCCATGTGGGTTGAACAAGATGGTAAATATTATTTCTTTACTAATTATTAATGAGTAGTAAACATTTTTTTTTCAAATTTTAACAATTTATTTTTTTCTAGCTGGTATGATGATTATCGATGCATCACCAACTATTTGTCATGTACTCACTGGTGGATCATCATGTGGTTGGAGTGACCATTTCCTTATTACTGCAACTGTGACCTCTCTCACTGATACCAGACCACTTGGTCCATTCAACGTTACAGAGGAAGAAATGGCCCAACTTTTCATTGACCACGAAATTTCCATGGCTCAATGTGAAGCTGAAAAGACTTGCAACGGTTTTGATCTCGAATAAATTATACACTTTACTATTTAAATAAAAATTTATTATATCTTTATCAATTAAAAAACTAAAAAAATAACAGGTTCCTCAAAATCAAGGATTTGGAAAAGGAATAAAAAAAAAAATCTAAAACTGAAAAATCAATATTGAAATAGTTAAATAATAATAATTATATTTTTATTATTAATTAGTTATTATAATTTAATAAGAGATAATTAGGAAATAATTTTTCATTTTATAAAAATTTATTGGAACTAAAAAAAATTAATTTAAAATAAATTTATAAAATTCACATATTTTCGACCAATATAAATAATTAAAAATGAGTTTTTTTTTTCTGAAGAGGTAAAAAAGTGAAAGAGTGAAAAATGTATATGTGAACACACGTTTAAAAAATAAAAGAAAAATTTTTAAAAAATTAAATGTTTTCAATTATTTTTAAAAAAAAAATCAAAAAAAAAAAAAAAAAAGAAAAAAAAAAAATGTTATTTTTTAATTAAAAAAAAAAAATGGATGAAGAAGAAGAAATTAAATATTTAAAAGAAAATAATGAATTTAGTAAATTATTTTATAATAGACAACAGTTTGAATATTTAAAACAAAGATATCCAACCTTTGAGGAGTTTAATGAAATTAAATTTTCATTCACTCACTTTCAGCATAAATTATCAACCACCAACAACAACAACAACAACAACAATAATAATTTAAAAATAGTTTTGAAATATTTAAATGATAATCCATTAGTTACAAATCAAACAAAAGAGTATTTAGTCGAAACATTTAAAAACTCTGGTGTTATTTCATATGATGAATCAATAAATATATTTAATTTATTGAGAGAAAAAGAATCACCACCATCAATAAGATATTTTAGTGCAGCATATTTTATAATTTATCATCAACATAAATTTTCTCATTATATTAGTAATGATGATTATTCAAAATATATAATTGATATATTTTTTGATTCATCAATTCAAGTTTTTAATTTATTAAATTATTTATCTTTATTTCTAAATTTAAAATCAACCTTTTATTTAATTTTTCAAATTTTAAATGATAATAGAGTAAGTTTTTTTATTTTTATATAATAGATTTTATATAGAAAATAGAAATTAATTTATATTTATTTTTAAAATAATAAAAAAAAAAGTTAAATGAATTTATGAATAGTTATAAATATAAAAATAAAATATTAAAATTAAAGATTGAAACAATATTTTCAATTGCAAAATATATTGATTATGATTGGGATAATCATTTTAAAATTATTGATAAAATTATATTAAATGAAAATCAAAAATTATTTTTAGAAATTTTTAAAATTATATCACAAGAGTCAAATAATCAATTAATTAAAAAACCATTTGTATATTCACGAAAACCTTATAATAATAAAATTTTTCAAGAATTTTTATTAAAAGTAGAAACAGAAAATACAATACAACCAATAATGACTACAACACCACCAATTAATTTTCACTTTAGTTTAGACAATGTTTTATTATCAAAAATAATTAATTTAATAATTTACAATGAATATTTTATAAATGATAATAATAATAATAAAAATAATAATAACTATTATAATTATTTTAAACCAAACATTATTAATATTAATTTATCATTAATTAATAAACAATGGTTTAAAGTATTTAGTAAAATTATAAATAGATATCCATTTCAATGGTTTAATAAAATTAATTTACCATTCTCACTAGTTAATGAACCACCACTATTTATTGATTATGAATCAATTAAATTTTTTCAGTGGAATAATATTGTTGAATCATTTTCAAGAGTTGAAGAATTAAGAATAGATTGCGATATTCAACAATCCAAAGAAACAAAACCTTCAAGAGAATATATTAATGGTTCAAATTTAAATAGTTTTAATTCTTATCTTTCTGAAAGAAACTATTTAATTTATCCACCAAAAATGCCAAATTTAAAAAGATTATTCATTTCAAACTATATAGGTTATAATAACATTAGTGCAGCTGGTTATCAAATTGGGACTGGTTATCAAATTATTAATTATAATGATTTAATAAACCATATCGCAATCAATGGTAATGGAATTCATGATAAAAATAACTGCTCTTCCTCACTAGAAGTAGTTTGTATTAAATTTTCAAATAAATCCCCAGTTACTCCATTTTGGTTCGATTTTTCTTTCCTAAAAACATTATTGGACTATCATTCAAAAACATTAAAAACTATTCATATTCTTCATTATTTTGATAATCACAGTTTAGTTGGTGTAATGGATTTTAATTACATATTTTTACAATCTAATGGTTTTGTAAACCACTTTTCCAAATACCCAAACATAAACTTTGAATTTATTGTTATTGACCCCCAAAATCTATGGAATACAAAATCAAAATATCCAATTGAATTTCATAATGTTTTTTGTGATAAAAAAAGAGTATCATTTGCCAACAATGATTTTAATATAGATAATATAAAAGTTTTTAAATAAATTGAATTTTTTACAAAAGTTTACAATTATTCTAGTGTTTTGGATTATATATGTAATTTTCAGCGATCCAAGTCCATCCAACAATTTTTTTATATCCAAATTATTTTAAATAATCAACTTTTTTTTTATTATAAATTAGTGATTTTTGTATATTGGTTAACATCAAATAAACTCAACAATTTATTATTATTATTTTTTTTTCACACAATCAGTACAATTAAAAAAAAAAAGGTGTTATTTCAACATAATTTTAAAACATGTAAATTTTTTTAGTAAATAATTTTTTTCAAATCCAATAATTATAAAATGTTGGACAGATCGTCCAAAATCCAAAATCCATACTTTTTTTAAAAAAAAAATCTGGATAATGCTCTAAATTATTCACAATTTTTATAATTTATTAATTTTTTTTAAAAGTCTTTAATTTGTGTGCTATAATTTTTGCTCTAGTTGAATTTCTAGAAACTAATAAGATACCAATAATTATTAAAATTAAACCAAATACTACTGAACCAATTATAATACCGATTAGTTGAGTTTTTGATAAACCGGAATCTTTTGTTTTAGAACAAATTGAACCTTCATCATCATTTTTTCTTGTGTCTAATAAAACTGAGAAATCTATATATGTATTTCATTAAATTAATTGAATTAGTTAAATAATAATAAAAAAAAAAAAAAATTTTTAAAAAAAAAAACATACCAGGATCTAAAATTATTGTATTTGTATACTTTGGAATTGTAATACCAATAAATGATTGTTGAGAATTTGATTTTGATATTGAATTCATTGATTCATCAAGCAAATCATTTTGAATAGTTTTTATTTGTGAATCTACAATTGCCCTTTTAATAAATTTACCATAGAGTGAATAGCTATCGACTCGAATTTTAACATAGTTTGAATAATCTATTGTTGAATCACCAAACTCTTTGTTTGAACAAATGTCATCAGTTTGAGATGATTGAATAGATGCTGACATTATAACTTGAAGATTTGAAAGTTGTGTTGTAAAATCATATGAATCTAATGTTACTGTATATTTAATAGATGATTTCATCATTGTAAAATTTTGATTTGCAAATGATATTGGCGTTTCTTTTTTAAAGATTTCTAATATTGTGGTAATATTTGTTGGATTTAATGAAGATGAATTTCTTTTAAATGTTGAAGAATAAGAATTTTTAGTTGAAACTTCATCGTCACCTAATAAGGTTTTATTCCATTCTTTAAATTTAAATTCATTAATAACTAAACCTGTTACTGAACTAATCTCCCTAACTGAAAAAATTGCAATTGAACCTGAAAAATTTGAAGATGAAGAGGAGATGGAATTATTACCAATATTAATTGTTGATGAAGGTTCGTTGTCATCAACTTTTGTTTCAACTTCAACAATTTTAGATGAACAATCAAGGTCAGTCCATGGTAATTTACAAATACAGCCACCCGATGAACATACTCCTTGTAATGGTCCACCACAATTATTTTTACATAATTGAGGTGGATTTGTTGGTTGAGTTTGTGTTGGTGTTGGTGTTGGTGTTGGTGTTGTTGTTGGTGTTGGTGTTGTTGTTGGTGTTGGTGTTGGTGTTTGAGTAATTCCGGGTGGTAAATATGGTTGTTTGGCTGTTAATTGTAATTGGCTTTGTAAAGTAATTGATTCTGAAGTGGCATCGACACCTCCATCATCATAAACAACTGATAATTCCATTTCAGGTAAAGATGCATTATTTGATGTTTCTAGGTATCCATTTGCTATTGATATTATTGGAAGGTAATATTGAATTTGTTTATATATAGCTTTAATTGACTTTACCTTTAGAAAATTTCTGCCGATAATATTGAAATTAGTATTGCCATCAGAACCAATAACACCTGTAGTTCCTAAAATTATAGGTTTGGTAGGGAATATGTTCGTCGAACCTGTTGTAATAAAATCTGTGTATTGACTTCCAATCTCTCTTTGAGAGAAACCTCTAAATTTACCATTGTTATTAATAAATCCATAGATTGAAGAACTAATATTATTACTAAAACCTCCGAAACCGAATGGGATTGTAAAATTACATTGGAAATAATGGTATGTGTTGGAATCAACTCTAATGAGGATAGCTTTTTCTCTAACTAAGTCTAAATCACCTGAACAAATGTAAACATAGACATCTTGACCTTTTTTTATACCATATGTATCTTCAATTGCAAAATTGTAGGTAACCATTCTTTTGGCTGGTGGTCCATATATGTCTATTGTTTTTGGGTTGATACCATAACTTATCAAAGATTTTCTATCTGCAAAATTTGTTCTATTTTGGCAAAGTACTGAAATTTCAAGCATTTTATCGGGCCAAGTGGCCATTTGGATAAATGGGTGTAAAGTTTGGAATTGTGGTGGCTGATTTGGTGTAGTAATAAAACTAGTATACCATCCTTGTGTATCTCTTAGGTAAATCTCTGAAATCGAATAGTTTTGATCGATACAATTATTATCTAAATCAAAGAATAATTCATATTCACTTGAGAGTGGTGAACCTCCTACAATTGCATTTGATATTGATAATGAAAAATTATAAATTGATTTATCTATAGATCCTCTAATAATTGCATAACCATCATCAATTCCATTCAATTGATCCTCAACTAAAATTTTAAATCCTAATTTTGTTTGGCTATTGACTATATTCTGTTCATTTGGATATTTAATAATTGAACTAATCGTTGGTCCAAATGTATCGAAGTCTTGTTTTTAAAATTATAAAAAAATTATTTATTAATAATTAATTGAAATTATAATTTTTTTTTTAAATAAACCAATAAAAAAGAGAAAAACTTACAATTTGAACTAACATTAAAATTACTTGTTGGTGAATAAACACTTTTGTAAATAAAACCATTAATTGTATTTGGGAATTTTATTTCATAATAAACTGGACCTGTTTTTAAATTTGCAGGAACAAAAAACAAACCTTCAAATAGTTGTGAATTGTGGTTGTAGGATGCTATACCTTTTTCTGTTCTATAATCTGTATATTTAATTTCAAAAGGAATCCCAATATTTGTTACTTTTAATTTTTTGAAATCAATTAAAATCTTATTTATATATGATTGATTTGTGACATTCAAATTATTATCTTTAAATGTTACTATTATATCGTTGGGAGCTAATGAAAAATAAGTATTAATAATAATAATAGTAATAATAATAATAATAATAATAATAATAATAATAATAATAATAATAATAATAATAATAATAATAATAATAATAATAATAATAATAATAATAATAATAATAATAATAATAATAATAATAATAATAATAATAATAATAATAATAATAATAATAATAATAATAATAATAATAATAAGTAATAAGTAATAAATAATAGTAAATAATGCTAAAATAAATTACCTAGGCCATCAATAGTAAGAGGGGGTGTGAATAAAATATTTGAAAATGTTTTAGATTCAATGCTATCACCAAATTTAATTGTTTTTGAATTTCCTGCTAAATCAATTACAGATAATCTAAAACCTGATGAATACAATGGACAATTTAATGAATCAAATAATATAAACCATGTTTGAATATTATTATCATCTGATATTAAAGATTCAATACTATAAACTTTATTACAAACATAAATCATTCGGATTCCTGTTGTTGTTAAAGTTGATGAATTATAATAATCTGTAGTTGTTAATAATATTCCAACTGTTGTACCTTGTAAAAGCAATATATTATATGATAAAATTTTTGGTGGGTATATATCATTTGCTATTTTTTTTATATTTGAAAAAAAAAAAAAGTTAAAAAAAACACTATTATTTATATATACCTAATAGTAATATTATCTATACTTACAAGCATAGGGTCCATTTATGCCCAATAGTTGGCTGCTTGTTTCTAAAGTAAAATCTATAATAGAAGGTTTATAAGGGCTTGTAGGGAAAGAGATTTCATATAAAAAACTATTATAATCACCAGCAGAATAACCATATGGGAATTCAAACTCCTTTCCAAAAGTATCATTTTTAGAGATTGAGATTTTGACTTTTGCTAGACAATTTGAAACTTTTGAATAGTTGGAAAAAAAAAAAAAGGATGAATAATCATTTACAAAAAAACCATAACTACTATTTTTAGTGGTACCATATAATGAAAGTTCGTTTGAATTAAAAAAACCTTGGTAAAATTTCGAATAGTAACGACCATTTGGTATATACAATGATATGTTAGTTTGAATAGGTTGTGTGCCTCCTAATAATATTTGGGAGAGTGGTACATCATTTCTAATGTTTATGTAACATGTAGAGTTTGATACTACACCATGTGCGCATATTGGTTGATGTTGAAGTTTATTTGTTGAAAAAGCATATGCAAAATAAAATGGATTTCCAACTTGATTTGAATAAAATTTGAAAGAAGGATTGATATAGATACCCATTTTAGTACTTGATACTGGTAATATGTCTAGATTATTTAAATATGCTAAAACTTGACCAAATACTGAATCGAATGATATGTTTTGAATATTATTTTGAAAATAAATTGAAACCACCCAATTTGAAACTACTGGCATGTCAATATCTGGAGTTTCAATGGATAATTGATAATAATTTGTTTGTGGTATATTGGTGAGAGTTGTTGAAATATTATTTCCAAATGTAGCTTTTACATCTTTTACCACTGAAAAACCTTGGGAAAATCCTGTAATTAGAACTAATCCTTGAAAACTTGAATTTACATAATATAAATCTGATCTAAAAAATTGTAAACTAGTGATGTTTGGTACTATAATAATTTAGAGAAAAAAAAAAAATCAATGTTAATTTATTTTCTGAGAAAATAATAATAATAATAATAATAATAATAATAATAATAATAATAATAATAATAATAATAATAATAATAATAATAGTAATAATAATAATAATAATAATAATAATAATAATAATAATAATAATAATAATAATAATAATAATAATAATAATAATAATAATAATAATAATAATAATAATAATAATAATAATAATAATAATAATAATAATAATAATAATAATAATAATAATAATAATAATAATAATAATAATAAAAATAATAATAATAATAATAATAATAATAATAATAATAATAATAATAATAATAATAATAATAATAATAATAATAATAATAATAATAATAATAATAATAATAATAATAATAATAATAATAATAATAATAATAATAATAATAATAATAATAATAATAATAATAATAATAATAATAATAATAATAATAATAATAATAATAATAATAGTGAATGTGATAGTGATAAATTACATACAAACACAACTAAATGCAATATCATTAATGCTAAAAAAAGCCCCAGAGCTTTCTTCGGCAACAGAAAATGGAATTCCATAATTGCCAGGATATATGGTTGTTGGTTTTATTGAGAAAACTGCAGATGTATCATTATAGATATAATTTCTTTCACATGGAAATATTGGATTGGAGCTTTGTCCAATTAAAATAGTTTTGTTGATATTGTGATCATTTGTATTGATTAATACATATAATGTACTAGTTACACATTGTGTGTCAATACTAGATGATGGATATAAATTTTGTTGTTTTGGTGATATAAATTCGTAGGTAGTAATACATTCTATTTCATTTAAATTAAATGATAATAAAAATAATAAAATGAATAAAAGATATTGGGGAATTAATTTTTTCATTTTTTTTTTTTTTATTGGACAAAAAAAAAAAAAAAAAAAAAAAAAATCGTGTAAAAAAAAAAAAAATAATTGGTGTGGAAAAAAAATTTATTGACAGATGGAAGATATTTTTTTTTTTTGATTATTTGAAAACAATGTGACTACGGTTTAAAATTTTTAAAAAAATCACAATCGAAAAAAAAATCATTTTAATAAAAAAAAAAATATCCCAAATTATTTTTTTTTTTTTTTTTTTTTTTTTAATATTAATGATTATTGTATGACCTTAGTCTCAACAATAATAAAGTTTATTTATTTATTAGGTTTTTTTTTTTATAAGTTTTTTAAGTGATTGTTATTTTTCTCCTATGAAATTTTATTTTATATGAAAAAGTCAACCATCACATTATTAGGAAGTGATTTTCTACCCAAATTATTTTTAATTATTTTTTTTTTTTTTTTTTTTTTTTTTTTTTTTTTTTAATATTAATGATTATTGTAAGACCTTAGTCTCAACAATAATAAAGTTTATTTATTTATTTGGTTTTTATTTTTTTATATGATTTTTAAGTGATTGTTATTTTCTCTATGAAATTTTATTTTATATGAAAAAGTCTACCATCACATTATTAGGAAGTGATTTTCTAAGGATACAGTATTTGATTGCTATTCTTTTTTTGATTTTTTTCATTTTACTGTAATATGAGTTTTTATCGCAAAAGATTTCTGGATCTTTGGCTGCTGATAGCTTGTAGTCTTTTAATAGTTTAATATATTCTAGTGATGCTAGTTTGTGCCATTTGTTTGATAACAATTCAAAATCCAAATTGGTATCTTGAAGCGCTTTGTCACCATAAATTTGATTACAAATCCATATCCATATGTGATGCATGACTAATGCTATTACATTGTTGTATGCAAATGGTCTGTATAAATCATAATTAACGGCTTTGTAGCACCAGGTGAAGTATTGTTTGTGGAATCTGTCTATTCCGTAGTCAGGGTTCACTTCGCTATCGGTCGGAACATTGTTTGGGAGTTTTGGAAATATTCTGATAAGAGTTTTTCCATTTTCATTAACTCTGTTTACCGTCCAATTTAAGAGTCTACCTGTTGTTACAAAGATGAAGTTTTTTAGTTTATTGACATTAATGAAGTTTTTTGTTTTTGGGCAATCAAAGAATAAATGTCCGTATGGATCAATAGACATATTGGTATTGCACATTGGGCATGGTTTTTCGTGAAGGTAATTAAGTGGGAGGCATCTCGAATGAAATCTAAACATTGTATTTTTAGTTTTGGGATCCTTGATGTTTAGTATGTTTGTGAAAAGAAGATTGTAGTTATATCCTCTCATATAAAGGTTGTCTTGAAGAAAGGTTTTTGGAATCTTTTCTTCTTTGGTGTCGATCTCTTTGTACCATTCGGATAGTGATAAAGGTTGACCTATTTGATTTTTGATTGAAACAGCGAATCGGAAAATTCCTCTTTTAGATCTGCTCCTGTTCCAATCTTCTAGGTTGTTTTTTAGAAATTGTGATGTAATTTTATTTGTCGTTAATTGAAAGTTCCAACTTTTATGAGTTGCTGAGGATATTGAATTGCTTTCTTGTGCATGAATAAATTGATTGATTATCCATAGTCTTTGGGCTTTTTGTCTTTGTTCGATGTCCCATATGTTCCATTGGATATTTTGATCTTTTTGCGCTCATGAGGTTTATAACATTGAAGCCAGTAGAGTTTTTATAGTTTGAGGCCGATAGAAACCACTCTACTATTTTGTTTATTTGTTTTATTTCATCTTCATTATATTTTTCTATGTATGAAAAGTAGGTTAATTTGGATAATGCGAAGGCCTTGAGAATGCTTGTTTTCGTTTTTACTGTGGTCCCGGTCGTTTTCCAGAGTAGGAGGGAAGCGCGAATTGATCTGAGAATTTCTGGCATTTTCCTATGGATACCATTCTTTGTGAAAAAATATCCAAGGTATCTTTCTGGATTGGTAGATTCTGGAATCTCTATTCCATTGTAGTTAGTATTTCCCAGAACTATCGAGGCCGACTTATCCAGATTTAGTTTGGAAGAGGTTGCTTTACAGAAGGTGTTGAAGTGTTTAAGAACTATTTTTAGTTGGTTTTTGTCATTTACCAACGATGTCGAGTCGTCCGCGAAACCTTGGAATTTTTCTCTTTGGATGCCGTCGTTTAGTGGTAGTCCGGTAATGTTTTTGTCTTCCAATATTGCCCTTGCAAGAGATTCGATGACTAGGACGAAAAGGGTAGGGGATAAGGGATCGCCTTGTTTTACCCCCCTTTTAATAGTGAAAGGACGTGTTTTATTATTGTTCACTTCTACTCTTGCTTCTGAATCCGTTAGGAGAAATTATTTTTAATTATAATTTTTTTTTTTTTTTTACCTTTTTTTTTACAGGGATATTTCTATCAATAATAAAAAAATCAAAAAAAATATCACGGATCCTTTATTTTATTTTTTTTTGGAAGGGATCGAACCCTTGATCTACTAATGTGGGGTTGAAAACTAGACCCCTCAGGGAGTTGAACCCTGGACCAACTGCTTGCTTCTAACGTTTTGGAGACAATTACAATAAACCACTATGCTAAGGAGTCCTATGAAAATTTTTTTGAAAACAACCTGAGATTTTGCAAAAATTTTATGGTTGTGCCACTTTCAAATGTTAACACCCGTATCAAATATCATTATTTGTAATTAACATCAAAAATCACCAACCACACGACACATTATTTCTCATTTGTGTACAGATTACAAACAACTATCACTTTTTATTTCTAAAAAAAATAAAAAAAAAAATAATAATAAATAATTAAAAAATATCGACCAAATGAAAAAAAACGCAGTTTTTTTTCATTTTCGTTGTGCCACTTTCAAATGTTAACACCCGTATCAAATATCATTATTTGTAATTAACATCAAAAATCACCAACCACACGACACATTATTTCTCATTTGTGTACAGATTACAAACAACTATCACTTTTTATTTCTAAAAAAAATAAAAAAAAAAATAATAATAAATAATTAAAAAATATCGACCAAATGAAAAAAAACGCAGTTTTTTTTCATTTTCGTTGTGCCACTTTCAAATGTTAACACCCGTATCAAATATCATTATTTGTAATTAACATCAAAAATCACCAACCACACGACACATTATTTCTCATTTGTGTACAGATTACAAACAACTATCAACAATTCATTTTTTCAAATTCATTTTGATACTCTTTTTTTTTAGAATAAAGGAAATTTTGCAAAAAAAATCCGGCTTTTAAAAAAAAAAAAAAAAAAAAATCAAAAAAAAAAATGAAAAATAATTAAAAAAAAATAATCAAATTAAAATATCAAACTAAAAATATCAAAAAAAAAATATCAACCCCAAAGTATCAATTCAAAAAGGTGCTGGTTTGAATGTTAACACAAGTATCAAATATCACTGTTTGTAATTAACACCAAATGTTACCAGCCAGATAAAGACACATTATTTCCTCTTTGTGCCACACACTCAAAACATTAATTTTATACATTAATTGAGCCTGTAAAAAAAAAAAAAAACAATAAACACGAGTTCTATTCTCGAGGAGAGACAGCCTAAAAAACTGTGATATTCAATTTAAAAAAAAAAAAAAAAAAAAAAAAAAAAAAAAAAAACAAAAAATTTTATATTTAAAAAAAAAAAAAAAAAAGCAAAAATTTTATAATTTTTTTTTTTTTTGCAAAAATTTTATAAATTTTACCAAAATCAAAATACAAATAAATTTTTAACCCTAAAACATCAAAAAAATTGTACGTTTGTAATGTTAACATCATTTTCAAATATCACCATTTGTAATTTACACCAAATGTCACTAAACACACAAACAACCCATTATTTCCACAATTTGTTTCAAATCTAACCTGTACCAAAAAAAAAAAAAAAAAACCCTCATATTCAAAATATTGATTTAAAACATTAATTGAACCTGAAAAAATATAAAAATATAAATAAATAAAACAAAATTAATAAAATTTTATTAATTATTTATCAGTAATAGTAACAGTGATCCAATCGAAATCAAAAGTTTCAGGAGAACCATAATGAGCAGAAACTGTACTCCAATTGGAATTCCAAGTGAATGGAGGACAATCTGGAGTAACAGTCATACCATTGATAGCAATTGCTTGATTTTGTTGAAGTAAAGAGTAAGATGTTATCTTTGAATCGATAGCACCATGTAAACCAATAAAACTCCAACTCAAAGGTTCCGATGGACCACCACCAAGATCATAACGAGCAGCAATTGCATTTCCTGGGAAACCGCCAGAGAATGGATCTGATTTATAGTTATTTTGAGTCATAATTTGTTGCATACCATCCAATGACATTACATTTGGTACATCACGTCTAAACATTTTTGAACGTGGATTTAATTCATAGGAAATGATATCACCATATAAACTCTCATAGTAACTATAACCCATTGCTTCATAAATCTCTGGGAAAAATGGTCTATTAAATGATGGCCAATTTCCTAATGCTAATACTTCTGTCATATCTGCTGAACTATATCCACCTGGTAATTGCTCAATAATCCAAAATGTATTTGGTTGTAATGGTTGATATGGTGTAAATAATTTATAATCAACTATATTTTTAAAAAAAAAAAAAATTACATTATATAATATTAATAAAAATTTTAAATTTTAAATTTCTTTTTTTTTTTAAAATGAAAAAAAAAAACTTAAATAAATTTAATCAAACTTACCAATCATCCATTGATTTGAATAAGTACCAGAATTATATTGAATGAAATTATTTGTCCACTCTGGTGCAGTATTTGAAAGACGATATGCAATTATTGAACGTACGAAATATAATAAAGATTTTGGAGTAACATGTTGATATAATGAAGTATTTAAAATATCGTTTGTAGTTTCAATGATAACCATTTCAGTTGAAGGTACCATGAAAAAGTCATCATCAGATGTTAATACACCAGCATATGAAGCAAATAAAACTTCATTACCTGGTACTGATGGATCTGGTATGATAATTCTTTTAAAAATTCTATATCCAGCAGTGAAATAGGAACCCCATGTTGTATGAGAGATAAATAATTCACCATAGTCTGGTGTTATACGTACTAAACCAGAACATCTACCTTTAACAGCGAATAAAGTTTCAATCTCTTT